>JAVJIF010013743.1:0-15000 GCA_038442645.1 Agave tequilana
AAACAAATAAATAAAATCCGCTAATCATCATAATGTACATGTTACTAGTTATGCTAGTGGCTACAGTGATTCATGATGCATTGGGCATGTTTGGTTGTTGTAAGTGACCGTAAGTCATAAGTGGTAAACTCTTTTACAGTTATAAGTGAGTTTTACTCCAGTGAGTTTTACGGTATTTGCTTAGTATGTAAAATCGTGTTTGGAAAGTATATTGCGTTTTATGATGTTTGATTGGTAATGTGTAAGTCGTAAGTTGACCACAAACTAACTGTTTGATGATTTAAACATATTAAATATTAAAAATAGTAAAATATAAAAAAGTAAATATAAAAATATAAATATTAAACATATTAAATATTTAAAATAAATAATAAATATAATAAATATTAAAATATTAAACATTTAAAATATTATTTTTAATACAAAAATAAAAAATATTAGATTATTAAAATATTAATAGTAATCTAAAATAATAACAGTAATCTATATTAATTATTATAATTAAATTCAATAATTAAAAATATTAGGTTCCAAAATTAAAATAAATTAATTCAATAATAAAAATTAATAATTTTTATATTAAATTTACTAATCTAGTATAAAAAAGACTCTAATAATAAAAATTATTAGAATAATTAATAATAAAGTTTAATTAAATTTAATCTAATAATTAAAAAATAAATTTTCTTAATTAAAAAAATTAATCTAATAATAATAAAAAACTAATCTAATTACATTTAACTGTCTGCAATACAGATTTGTATAACCACAAAATTAATTGTTTGTACTGCAAGTGAGTTGTAAGTGAAACTTACGTGACCACAAATTAACCGTTACTGCAAGTGCATTTTACGACTTACGGTCGCAAACAAACACCATAAATGATTTTACTATATTGTATTTTACCACTTACGGTCAATTATGGGAAACAAACACGCCTGCTCAATATGTTTTCATATATCATCTTGCAAGAGTTCAAGGAGAATGGAAATCTAAAACATTTTATTTTTGCTTTTTTTTGTTCCCCTTCTTTTCCTTCCTCTTCAGGTCCACACTACTTTGAGAAGGCAAAGGTAGTGGTTGGTAGCTAAAGAAGTCTCATGTCACTCAGAGAAGGAAGAAACATTTGTAAAAAATGAAGTACATGAAAATTGGAACAAGACCAGACACCTTCTACACAGAAGAAAAACAAGGTATTCTTTTCACCATTTCTTTTATAGCTAGCTGAAAATCACTAGATTTAGATTTCTGCTGCTACAAATTTGGGTCAGTTGTATCAAATGGTTCTCCAACTCACAAAATTTTGTAGACAAACTCGAAACTGTATGCAGAGCTCTTAGCGAGCTTCAATGAGGTCAGTTTGTGAGAAATCACAGGTTCAAGTTCTGTTTATAACATTTGTTCACCACGAACTTGCATGAACACAAAATTTTAGTTTCTGTTGAAAAAGCCATCTTAGTTCCAGCAACACTAGCAATCTTTTTTGCCCCCATTTTGCTCATATTTTGCTATGACCAAATAACTGGAGAATTAGTTTTTTCTTTCTCCCAAAAGAAATAGTAAAATTTAATTTCTGAAGTTACTTCCAATTAACATGTTTGAATGGGAAAGATACTAGAATTTCATCTAGTTGTTCTCACAATTTTTTTTTTTTTTTTTTTGATAATTGCAGACAGTTTTGTCTGATGTGCCCACAGACCTTGTCATTCAGATCAACACCACCAAATATTTATTGCACAAGGTCTCTCTCTCTCTCTCTCTCCCCCCCCTCCCTCCCCCTCTCACAGTAACTTTAGCAAAGAACAAAAAAAGGTTGCAACTTTTCTTGACTCGTTTTCCTGTCTTGCCTCAAAGACTTGTACAGGAAAGATGAGTCAGGAGATGAGGGATTCAGCTAACCATTCATGTCATTTGGAAGGCAGAAGAACAGCCAACCATTCAAATGTAAAATTTATGATATTTTCTCTCATCAATTTTCCTTAAATTCTTAAATGTTGATTCCTAATGTCTTTCAATTTGAAAAGAAAAATTTACTCTAAATCTGATATATAATACATGTTTTCTGATACAATAAGATGAAGCTTTTTTTTTGTCATATATTACAGAAATGTTTTGCTATAAAATCAATTAGTTATTATTTTTGTAGTTTTGAATTGTCCTACAAAATTTAGAAAAGAAAATCAGAATTTAGACTTAAAGCCCTTATAACTCTCCAGGTAATCCCATTTCCTATACTATGTATTCCAGTTAATCTATTTTAACTATTAGATGTTGATTCCTGTTGTTCTTAATTATAAAGGAAAAAAAAAAGTTTAGAAATGAGATATAACATATAAAGTTTTTTTTTTTTTTGGGTCAAATCTCTCTCACTAAAAGATTTATTATGATAAATCAAACAAATTTACTATTCTTTTAAGTTTTAATTAATCCTATTAAATTTAGAAAGAAATTTTTGAAGTTAGCAACTTCCCCTCCATTAGACAAAACAAAACACCTACTCATCATTTGCAATTTCTGCATTTCTCCAAATAATTACATTCAAAAAAACTAATACCTAGTAAAAATTAAAAAAAAAATCCCTTCCTCCCCAGTTCATTGTTTTATGATGCAATTCAATATATATATATATATATATATATATATATATATATATATATATATATATTATAATATATTATATATATTATATATACACACACGTTAGTTTTCTTCCCTCCAAAATGCAATTCAAAATTACAAGAATGCTAACTGATCTTTCACACCTCATATCGCAGTTCCCCCTCCTCCTGAAATGTGGCCTCCTCCAGCGCCTCTGCTCCGACGACTCCACCTCCTCCACCACCACCACCTCCCCCACGTCCACTCCAATCGTCCTCCCTGATTTCTCCGGCGGCGAGGACGCCTTCGAGCTCTGCGCCAAATTCTGCTACAAACATCACCATCACCCTCTCCGCCCACAACTTCCTCCCCGCCTTCTCGGCTGCCACCTTCCTCCTCATGACCGACTCCGTCTCCCGCCCCAACCTCCTCCCCAAACTTCACACCTTCTTCCTCTCCTTCATCCTCCCCAACTGGAAAGACTCCGTTGTTGCCCTCGTCTCCTCCTCCCATTCCTCCCCTCCCTTTGCCGAGCCCACCATCATCCGGCCCCTCATCGACTCCATCGTCTCAAAGATCCTCACCCCGACGAACCAAGTCACCTGGTCCTTCACCTACTCCCGGCAACTCTCCCAACCGTCGTCTGTCCCGAAGGATTGGTGGACCGAGGACATCGCTGATCTTGACCTCAATCACTTCCGGTCCATCATCTCGGCTATAGGATTGAGCAGGATTTTACCTCCGGCACTCATCGGGGAGGCCCTGCACGTTTACACGGTCAAGAATCTCCCAGATCCGAACCAGATGGTGGTGGATTTGCACCCGGTGAAAGACCGGAGGGTTCTGGAAACGGTTGTGAGCATGGTTCCCGGTGAGACGGGGGCGGTGTCAGGAGGGTTCTTGATGAGACTGCTGAAGATCGCGATTCTGGTCGGGGCATCAGCGAGCGTGAGGTCGGAGCTGGTGAGGCGAGCAGGGAGGCAGCTGGACGAGGTCTTGGTGAGTGATTTAGTGTTTTACCGGGAGACGAGAGGGAGAAGGGGGTCATCGATTTTATGCTGGTCGAGGCGGTGGTAGAGGGCTTTTTGGAAGGGTTTAGGAGGAGGGTGGTGGTCGATAAGGAGAGGGAGAGGATGACGAGAGCTGTGAGGGTGTTCGACGAGTATTTGGGGCTCGTCGCAGCCAATGAGGAGCTGAGGATAGAGAAATTCGTCGAGATGGTGGAGCTGGTGCCGGAGATGGCGAGAGAGGAGCATGATGGGCTATACAGAGCCATTGATACTTTCTTGGAGGTAAAAAGTTACCTGTCAAACTTGAATCAATCATTGAAGCTGTATTGAACTTGTGGGTTTTGATGTGTTTTAGGAGCACCAAGACCTAAGCAAAGCAGAGAGGAAGCAACTGTGCCAACTGATAGACTGCCGGAAGCTGTCACCGGAGGTGCGGTCTCTGGCAATAGAAAACGACCGGCTTCCACTGCGAACATTGGTTCAGCTGCTGTTTGTCGAGCAAGAGAGGGCATGGGGACCAGTGGAGGGCGAGGAACCCCCATTGCGAGGGAGAGAAGCGATCAACCGGGGAGATCAAGGCAGGAAGAACAAGAAGAGCATAGGCATCACCGGCATCATCATCAGGATCACAGACACGGCAAGCACGAGCCAACACAGGGTGGTCAAGAGGATGAGGATGAGGGGGTGAGAACAAGCAACAATGCGATCGCAGGGAAGAAGGGAGAAGGGTCAGGGGCCAATCCCCGGCAGCCCAAAGAGAAGAGGTGAAGTTGACGTAGAAGAAGAAGATGGCGAAAAGACCAGGATAACAACAATCTTTCATCTTCTCCTCTTTTGCAATACCTCATTCTTTTTTACACATGCAAAACTAAGCAAGCGAGTTCATGATTTCTTCTTCTTCTTCTTCTTCTTTTTTGGCATATTTCTTTTAGTACTAAGATTAGAGAGTCGAGCTTTTGTGAATGAGGTAGAGTGATGGTTGATAAATGATGATACAGAGATGTAGTTCACAATTAGAATTGAGTATATAATTTGCTCAAGAATAATTACTTTTTTGTTGGAACATTGAGGTGGACAACTCCCAGGATCAGGAGAGAGTATCCTAATGATTTGTGTCACAGTAATTCTTCTACAGAAATCCTAATCCCATAACTTGTGATGGGCTTCCAGCCAAGGAGAGCAAATTTCTTTCCATTGGCATGCTTATAAAATACTCTAGTTATACCTAAAGCTAGCAGTATTTCACAAACTCATCTCAAAAACTTTATTCAAATAAATGAAGTACCTCTTAAGTACTGTAGCAATCAAATGATCGACATCTAGGAAATGAAATCCATTGATAGTACGTACAAGTGCACCATCTAGAAATGATAGGATCATGATTAATGGAGCAAGGGGGAGTAGAGGCAGGACTAACCGGAGACAATTCACAGGGATAAAATAGCAGCAGTTAATTTAACCAAGGCAATGCATAACAAAGCTGAATGAAAGGAAAGAATTCATTTAGCCAACACCAAAAGTTTAGGAAATAAGCTGCATGTAGTATAGAAATTGAACTACCAAGTTACTAGCTATGTGGCACAGACACTTCTATCATGGAGCCGCGTGGTGTCTAAAACGTGTCCAACACGCGTGTCGGACACACGCGTCGTATATAGTTTTAAAAATTTGCCACGTGTCTGCGTGTCGTGTCCATTTCAATGTTGTCGTGTCCGTGCAATATAAGTTACTAGAACCGCAAGTTGCTACCCTGTTTTTCACCTATCAACAAAGGGCCATAGGATTGTGGTTCAGGTGCTGACATCCGCACCCACACCTAAGAGAGGGGGCAGATCTCCAGCATGGATTGTTCTTCCCACTACTGCGTCGATGTCACATTCGCTGAAGGAACGCTTTACTTTCTGATAGAGACTAGGACAGCCTGAGATGAAGCAAATCCAAACGAGTGATCTCACAGAAGAGACACTCAGCCCACTATGTTTTCCAATTCTAAAGGATTAGTCTCAAATAGTATGAACAATCAAACATTACTAACATTATTGATAGTGAAGAAAACTTGTGTTTGACAGTGATTCAACAAGACAAACTTTAAGGACACCAGCAGCAGGCGTTTGGCCTCACGGATTTCATTTTCCTTTGCGTTCAAGTAGCACCAGGAATTCTTTAGATGCTTTCTACACTAAACTCATACACAGCAATCTTTCTTCACTACCCTGATACTCGTATGAATAAAAGCTTCTTATATGTTCATGAGCTTTATGTGTACTATTTAAATCTCCAGACTAAAAGAATATGTAGAAATATTTGTGAGATAGATTGGTCCCATAGAACAAGCATTTCCCGGAAACATATCTACGAGCTTCTTTGTTCGACTAACAGCCATCAGTCTGATTTGATTCTTGTTCTGTATGTTTGTGGTACTGTGTCGTCAGTACACTGTGTCATACTTTTTTTTTTCCCCTTTTCCCTAACGCTTGTGTGCAGTTTTTAAGAGCATTAAGGGAAATTAGATAAGAGTAGAGTTTTAGGAGCTCTAACTGCGAAAAATTTAGGAGTCCTCTCACATACAGTTCAACACTGATTAACGACAAGAGAGAGCTTAATACTTGAGCTGGAGGTTTCATAAGGGAGATCAAGACTTGCCATAAGGATAACGGACTATTACTGTAGAAGGATACAAGGAAAACGTCCCACAGTGGAAGAGCACTTGCTTATGATGGGAGAGGTTATGGCAACATGCAAAGAGGAATTTTCTTCCCACTAATGCAAGAGGGTGGGAATTATCCATCTTATTATTCAAAAAAGATAGAAATGTCGACACATGCAAAGGTTAGATGTCATACTTTGTAAGGAACAACGATTAGTCCAGATAAACTCTCATTCTTTTATGAATGTCATTTCCTGCATGTAGTTTCAATGGAATAATTAAATGAGTCCGATGATTTGAACAATAGCAACAAATTAAACTGAATCAAGCCAACAGGAAATAAATCTCAATTTGGCGACAATTCATGCTGCAAATTTTCTAATACAGTGGTTGTTCTCTCATGTATAAACCCAGCATAAAGTGTTTCCCTTTTTCTCTTCTAAGCTAGCGATGGAACTCTAATATTACCACGAGAAATTTTCAACCAAAGCAATTCATACTCTATCCACATTCTATTACAATATATATGATATTATTTGATACATGAGCAACATGATCCCAAAGCTATAAACTTAAGAAACAATGTACATAAAGAAAACATAGAGCCAATCAATTTTCATTATATTATCATGTCCACCAAAGTTTCAGCTAAAACAATAAATGACAGTTACCATCTATGGAAGGAAGTCATATTAATTTTAGTACTTAGTTCAATATAAACAAAGAATCGGAAGGGGAAAAAATATATAAAAAAGCAATAATACTTCTGATTTTGTCAAAATATCAAAACGATGAAACATGAAGCTTGAAGAATTAATATGACAACACTTAATAATGTACGACTGCAATCAGAATATTGAAAAACAACGAAATTATGCTAAAACATGGGAGTGAAACATACAAAATATAAGAAAATGAAGCCAACAGGATAACAATCCATTAATGAATAACTTCAGGATTGTTATAGGTCAATAAAGAAGTTGTCATAAGATATATTATTCATATGCACTAAAACCAAATAGTCTCTAGAAAACATACCCTCCAAAATATAATCAGCCCTGCCCCAAACTGGATGTTTCTTCTTCGGTAGAAAACAGAACAAAAGCAGCTAACTGTGAACACAGACTACCTATAAAGCTACAGATGTAGCAGCTTCATCTGGCTTCATCACATAGAAAAGATTCAAGACATCCTCATGATTCCGGACACGGCCTGGAGACAATGAAAGCAAATCATGTGCCACTTGGTGCCTCCCCTCCTTCAGTAATGCTTCAAATGCACGAAGAAACACCACTGTGGATGGGAATTCATCAATTGTCATTGCCTTCAAAAAGATCAGAGCATCATTAGCAGTCCCTGACTTTGAAATATATCCGATAAATGGGTCTACAAAAGGTGGAAAGCCATGGCGTTTCATCATCTCGAGAAGGCTGGAAGCTTCTTTAAGGTTTCCTCGACTTAATAATCTTTCAATCAGAAACTTGTAGGTACCGTGCCAAGGTTGTACATTTCTCTTACTGACCATCTCTTTAAGAATCTTGGATGCATCTTCTGCACTTTTCTTATGGCAAAGCTCATGTACCAACATTTCAAAAGCACAGCCAACATTTTCACCACCCTTCCTTTCTACCATCTTCTTAACACAAGCTATTGCCTTATCAAACTGACCGGTGAGAGAATTCTTTTGAACCAAAGATGACCAAGTGCTCAAATCAAGATTCCTGCCTGATTTTCCAAATTATCGGCATATCTCAAAGCTTCATCCAACTTCCCAGCATCACAGAGTCCAACAACAACACAACCATATACAGTAGCATCTGCCACAAATCCTCCTCCTTCCATAGCCCTCAAGATTTTATCACACTCTCCCAATCTCCCGACGCTCCTCAGTGATTTGAGAACTCCATCAAAAGCCGATCCTTTGATAGAATTTCCAGCACTCGTGTAAATCCGAACAACCTTAGATACCAGACTCATGTCTAAGTCTTTAGACACTACAATCTTCTTAAGCAGGAAGATGAAGTCGTGAAATGATGGCTTGTCTGAGCCCCCTGTGGCAAACTCATACAATTCTACAGCTGCCGAGATCATTTTATGCTTGTAGAACCTACTGAAGACCTTGACATAAGTTTCTTTCTCAATTTCAAACCCAGAGTTCCTCATCATATGAAGAATTTCCCAAAAGTCATTGATACAATCCTCTCGGCCCAAACCCTAGCCATCGCATTAGAAACTCTCGCATCTATTTCGAACGATGGTTCTCTTCAACCCATTTGAAAAACACCAAAGCTTTCTTAGGATGAGAGCTCATCTGATCCAATACAGCAACAACCAAATCCGAGGACAAAGCAATGCCTAAATCTCGCAATTTACCGTGAACAACTTCAGATTCCCCTACTCCTTTCACTAACACCTTATGAAACTCCTCGCTGCAGCATTCTGAGGGGAATTCCTGAAAAAAGATTCATTCAGCAAATTCAAATCTTTTTCCATCCCCTCATTCTTAAACCTCTCTGAAACCTTCAAGAAGGTCTCTTTCGAGATCCCGTACCCTTTTCCTCCATAACCTTACTCAAACCCCAAAATTCCTCTGGTTTCCCCTTCGTCCCGATGATTCCTAACATCAAATTACACGACTTCGACCTCAATAGCCGATTCTCCTTCACTTCTCTACCCGATACCCAATCGAAGAACTTTCTGGCATGCTCCGGGCTCTCTTCGAGACTCTGAAGCACCGAATGCACCATCTCTTGATCCAAGCCGAGGTTCAGAGAGTCCACCTCGGCGTTGATCTCATCTGAACCGATCGGCTTCGAGAAGATCTCGGCCAGAACGGCGTGATCTTGATCTTTCTTCGGCTCGACAACGGGCGCCGACGAGAACCAGCGAGGTCTGGGGTTTTGAAGAACGTTTTGGGCGAGGAACAAAGAGAAAGAGCTAGGGTTTGGGAGCTGTGTAGACCTCACCTGAAGATGGCGAGCTTCGATTCGTGTGGTGGAAGAGAATCGAGGTAGGGTCCGATTGAAGAGAACTTTCCATGCGTTCCTCATGATTTCTCGGATTTAGAACTAGGGTTAGGGTTTTTGGAAGGGGTTTAAGCGCCGTTGATGCTCGGCGGCGGAACTGATAATTTTTTCATTTTTCATTTTTCTTTGCGGTAAAGAGGTGACTGCGCAGACCGAGGGCAAAGTTGTCATTTCATCTTAATTCTGGGGCGGGTCGCGGTGAAGCCGTGCCCAAACCGGGAACGGATATTGCCACCCGAATAAATGAGAGAGGCCCCAAAAAATTTTACAAGTGTGCTATTAATTTTTTTTTTGACGATCTCATCCGTAGTGAAAAATTCAAAATGTTCAATTTTTCTTTCTCCTTTCTTCCTCCGACCTCCGATCTCCCTCATCCTTCTTCTTCGGCGACCCCCACTTCCCGCGCCCGCCCTCCTCCTTCCCCCCTCTCCCTCCTCCCCCTCCCCTGCTCCCCTCCTCCTCGGCGCTCCCCCCGCCCACCTTCCCCCCTACCATCCCCGCTCCGGCCGAAAAGATAGGATGTGGGGGGGGGGGGGGGGGGGGGGGGGGGGCGGGGTTGGGCGGGCGAAGGATGGGAGGAGGGGGAAGGGAGGGAGGGCCGGAGGGAGAGGGGGAGGGGGTTCGCCAAAGGGGTGATCGCCGGCAAGGGGAGGTATGGGAGGGAGAGGAGGAGAAGAAAAAGATGACATTTTGGGGGTTTTTGGATTTTTTTTTTTTTTTTTTTTTAGGGGAGGGAGGAGATGGGGGTTTTTATCAAATTTAGGGTGCCCTAATCCTAGAGGTGCCTTCAACACTTTTTAGGGTGGCAATATCCGCTCCCGCTCAAACCTGAACATACTCAATAATTCTACCTCAATGACAGGGGCAGATATTGCCACCCAAAAAATGAGAAAGGCAACCTCATATATAAGGCACCCATAAATTTGATTAAAGCACCCTCTAAATTTCTATTAAACCCTTTAACCCACGCACCCACTTATTAATTTTTCAAATCTCCAAATTTCCCACTCTCCCTGTTCATCTCCCTCTATCTATCCTTGTTCAGTACCTATTCTCTCTCTCATCCTGCCGCCGACCAGAGGGTTCGACCGCTGACCGACCGATCATGAACCGCGCCGACCCCCGTCTATCGTGGACTTCTGACCGTCGATCGATCTCTGCCGCCGTTGAAGCCGCCCTTTGAGTAATTTTTTTTCATGAATCCTAATAATCTAATTTTGAATTTTTTTTTGGTAGATTTGTTTGATTTGCTGGTTTCTTAATTGAATGTATGTTATGTAAGTACACCTAGAGGAGGGGTAAATAGGTGTATGGCTAATCTAATGACAAATGATGCGTAATTAAAAACTAATTGCAACACACTTAGTGTAATCAAAGAGTGTAGCCGAATTCCCAGTGAAGAGCTCTGGACTATCTCCTCTAAATTCCTCTAAATAAGAGTTGAGGTGCTATATGAAGCTCTCTTGGTCGAACACAAGTATGGGCACACACGAGCAATACCAAGCATATAAGTATGATATAAACAATATGAAATAATGTAAGGTAAATAAGAGAGAGTTTAGAGATAGTGGATCAATCGCAAACACCGAGATATGTTTCGAGGTTCGAGTCACTGCTCTACGTCCCCTCCTTCACACAGAAGGATTTCTACTATATCGTCCATACAAGACTTCCCACACAGGGAATCTTCACTGAGAATTTGAGTAATACAAACTTGGAGTACAGAACTCCTCTCTGAAACACCAACAACCTCTACACAAGAGGTAAGGCACTAAGCCACACAAGATCAACCTCTCAATAGAGGGATAGGGCACGTAGCCAAACAACAACAATCATCTCTATACTTAGAGGGATAGGCTCAAAGTCAAACAACCACAATCCACTCTACACTTAGAGGGATAGCCACAAACCTAGTGTAAAATTTCGAGGTTCGAGTCACTACTTTAATTGGTAAGCTCCTTAAAAATCTCCTTACAAATATATCTTTTCACAAATAAAGCTGTTGAAATACTAAATTTAGTTGAAACTTTTTGGCTACAATAAGAAGGTGATCACAATAACTTTTTGAAGACAATTCAAAAGATGAAGGATGAAGTCAAAAATATCAAACATAGTGGCCTTGTGCAAACTAGCATCTCAAAGTATTTACTAGTTCTTGAATAATGTATGTAATATATTTATACTTTTATGAAATTATTAATTTATGCCACATCCGGAACCCAAATTTTACACTAGGTTTCAAAAAAAATTTATTAACTATTACGATAGAGGAGTTTATTAATTTTTTTACACTGACCTGAGCCAGGACTGGGATTTTTATTAATTTAGAGAGGTTAGTAATTTAGAGGAAATTAATTTATAAGAATTCTACTGTAACAGAGCAACAAGCATAATGAAAATTTCCTCAAACATAATTGATTTACTATATTGTTTCAGCTTAGAGTTTTTAAATTGTAATTTATTTTAAGTCATAGACTCGTAGTTATCTATTTGCAAACTGTAGCCTGTTTACAAACTTTAATCATAGTTTGTGGATCTGTGAAGACAAATAGAATCATTTCAAACTATAACTCTTTTTTACTTTCACCTGTTCGAGTTAAGAAAAGTTTGGTTTGGTTGAATTCGTCGACATTAAAATTAGGTCTGAATTTGAAAATTACATAACTACAGTTTAGTAAACTAACACTACCGTCAAAAACTTCTCAAGTTGCTTTTCTGGAAATTATAATTAACAAAAGTTAACTGCAAAGCAGGACAAGTCCTTATTGGTAAATTTTATCTTTTCTAATTTTTTTTTTTTTTTTTTTGCTTTAAAGTTTTCTGAACGATACCAAGTAAATTCTATCTTTTCCTATTAAAAGTTGTTTGGCTTCTAAGTTATTATGAACAACAGCAGTTGCAGTTACAGGTTTATAAACTAGCAAACCTTTATCTCCAATTCTCTAAATTGTAGCTTTACTAATGTTCTGCTCTATTTGGATTCAGAATGGAGTTGCCTTAAAAAAAACAGAGAGAGAGAGAGAGAGAGAGAGAGAGAGAGAGAGTTAAAGAATAATCTTGTGAGGAATTTCACTGCAATCTCCTATGTCAAATCGTAATTAGGAAAAGAAACTCGGCTTCATAATTGTATTCACTTCATCCACTTCCTTTTTTAAACCAACCATGTGCGTCCACTTGTCAAGCGCAGAACCGCTCCTCAGCGACAAAAGATGCAAATGTCTCGCAGTAATAGCTTTGAAAAAAACAGACCGTCTTGAAAATACGAACAACTGGTACTATGATCGCAGTGCTTACAAAAAACTCAATTTTTGATAACTGAGAGCATGATCACAGTTCTCATAAAAATGCCCTATCTGTGAGGACTGTGACCATGATCACAGTCCTCACAAAATGCCATATTTTTAAGGACTGTGCATGATCGCAATCATTTTATTAGTATATATTTTCGAGTCTTTATAGAACTGCGATCATGATTGCAATCCTCTTTATTAGGACTACGACCATGATCACAATCCTAAGAAAATGGCATGTTTTTGAGTTTTTATATTATTACGATCATGATCGCGATCCTCACAAAAATGTCATGTTCTGAATTTTTATTAGGACTGCGACGAGGATTGCAATCCTTTTATTAGGATTACAATCATGATCGCAATGCACACGAAAATGTCTTATTTTTTAGTGTTTATTATGGTCGCAGTCCTAATAGAGGATTGTGATCATGAGTCGCAATTCTTCTATCATCATTGCCATCATAAGCAGACTCCTGTTCACTGACAACTGATTCATACCTAATGCTTTCTAGATCTAAAAATATATTGATCACAAACACAAACAAAACTCATCGCGAGTACGAATAAACGAGATCTGCAAAAGGTCGATCCTTAAAAAAATTTGGTCTGAGGGCTGCGCCTCCTGAGACCCCGGGTGGGAGCTCCCCACCCCGCTTCCAACCCCCACCACGGTGACCTGACCGCACAGATCGACTCGCGAATTACTCTGCATTGAGATCAGTGTTGAAAGAAGAGTAATGTCGGTAACAATGTAAAAGTGTAAAAGAAGAAATGAAAATATATAAAGAAGTGATGATTATGGGGAATCAGTTTATGCTGACGCGGATGAGGCTATAGCGAAGAAAATTACAACATTGAGTTTTTTTTCTAATTATGAAGCAAAGTAAGTGGCTGTAAAGAAATTTTCCTAATCTTATATTATTAATTTTTTAAATTATAGTTAAACCTAACTTTCTAAAATAGTTAACTATTTCTACTATTATAATCACAGTCCTTTTAGTTGGAATTCTAATTTGACATTACCTCACATTCAACAAAATCTGTCCATCAATTTGTCAAATCATGAAATAACCATCCATTTTTATCTCTATCTCAAAAAAATGTTTAAGTTAAAAATAACATTAAATATTTATCTTACTTCATGATTACATATCAGAAAAGTAAAGTTTGAAATTTGAAATAAAAACAAATTTCAAGAATTTATTAGGGTGAGAGAAATCTAAGCTATCTCTCTCTCTCTCTCTTCTCTCTCTCTCTCTCTCTCTTTCAAACTTCAGATTCTTTTTTGCACATGGTTGGCTGGGCCGGGTTACAGCTCGTCCCACTTTTTATATATTGTCTTAAATCTCCTTCCTATTTATGGTTATTATATTACTTATGTTTTTATTTCATGGAATAAAATCTATTAGGAAGAAGATATGTGTAATATTTGGATCTTTGTTAATACAGACAGAGCAAATGGGTCATTGGAAATAACCAGTCCATCCGTTTGCATTTCTATAGTTGGTGAGTTGTTACTCTACTATTCTATTCGATATTGTATTGAACTTATAGATTGAATTCCTTTGTCGCATCTCATGAACGGTTTTTGCACACGGGGATAGAACAAGCTTAAAAAACTACAATTAATTTTTAAACTCCAATGTCGAAGAAGCCCTGAGTGCGGATGTTTACACCCAACAAATTATTAAGGCACATATCAGATCATGTACCTGCCCAGTTTGATAAAGGCATCCATCAAATTTTAATAATATCAAAATTATCGCCTCTTCTTTCCTCCTCCTCCTTCTCCCCCGCCTCTCCCCTGCCTCCCCACCGACCTCCCCCTTCCCTCTCCCTCGCTGCCTTGTTCGACCATGTGAGGGGGGGAGGGGAGAAGCCGGTGGGGGAAGGAGGCGAGGGACTCGCCGCGACGGCGGGGGAGCTGGGACTGCCGGTGAGAGAGAGGGAAGAAAACCCTTGTAATTTTCACCAACTAGTGGAAGTATTTGAACTTTTTTATGTGAGAATATGTCTTCTCACAAAATAAATGAACAATTATTTTTTTGGGTGCCTTGGTCAATTCTGTGAGACGATCTCTAAAGGGCTACAAAAATCAGCCTCCGCAACAAATTAAGAGACATTGGGGATTTGTGCTCCAAGAGGCCGGAGTTCCCCCCTCTCAACTCAAGTCTTACAAATGTTTCTTAAATTGACGACGTCAAAAAGTCTCTTAGCAGTCTTTTTAACGCATGGACCCCACCATTTAACCTTTTGTTTTTTTAATAACTTTATTAAATTTAATTAATATAAAAAGTAATATATAAATTAATTTAATTAATATTCAATATATTATTAATTAATGGATAAATAGATGAAATTTTTAATTATTAAAATTTAACAATTAATTAAAACGAATTTAATATTTAATAATTAATTAATACACA
>JAVJIF010013743.1:20000-25283 GCA_038442645.1 Agave tequilana
TAGTCAACGCTCTTCTCAAATATATCTCGACTTCAACACACTACAAAAGGATGTAGTTGTATTCAATTTTACAATGATGATGAAAGCTCTTTTTTAGAAAAAGAAAAATTAGAAATTTTTGTTACATGCATATAATAAGTTTCGGCTAATGAAACAAGTTTTAGAACTTGTAGAAAAGTTTGAATTTTAAAGGGTCTATGAGTTATATATCATAGAGATGAATGCAATTCCTCTCAACAAACCTCATTGCGTATGCTCCAGGCTTTTTGGTAGACCTCTATCCTCTTGTTGTCTCAAGTAGGAATATTGGCACCAACTCATGGAGGTTGTAGTGTGGTTGTCATCGAATTATAAAATTTTGGTTGATCCATTTATGTTGCCTTGTTGACATGCTCCATAGTCCATACCTGGTCCTCAAATAATGATTTATTGGAAAATGATCTTTCTTCATTAGGCTCTACACACATATTTGTCCCTAACACATGTTAATTAAAGCCTATGATGGAATTTAGTATCTTATAGGTATCAGATAATCAAGGTTTTTGGGGGTTCCTAGGTTTGAACATCACTTAGAAGCAGATTTTCTTGCCCGTTATGTTGTCTGACAATGCCTCTGGGTCCTGCGCATCAGAGAAGCACTAAGTTGTTTAAATAGATACTTGGTGTACAATCTAACACCTTAAGGCCTTGTTTGACAATAAGAGGTTGCAAGAGTTAGGCTCAAACTAGAGTTTGCAAGAGTTAGGCTTCTAACTTTTGCTAACTCTTCCAAACACCCGATTGATGAAGAGTTAGAGTGTAATAATAACATGGCTTGTCAAGGGCAAAGTTGGCATTTTTGAAGAAAAAAATATTATGCACTTTTCCCCATTTTTGGGGGCAAGTACTTAACTCAATTGGTGTGGGAGTTAACTTCATCTCTTCTCTGAGTCTCCTCTTACTTTTCACAACTCTTCTCTCCACAAACCTTTACTCTTACTCCAACTCCATTGGCCAAACAAGGCCTAAGCTTCGCTACAAAAGTCTCTGCTTGTATTATTTTTGCAGTTTCAGCATGATTTGTCATATCTTGGTTCCTTTTGGAGTTACTTCTTATCTTCTAAATGGTAAAGGAAATCCTTTCAACTGTGTAATTATTTGATGCAGGATATGCAAAGATTAGGAATGATAGGAGGCTCCAAACTGGCACGTCTTTTTTGGCAATGCCTCGCACTCAACCTAAACTGTTTAAAGGTTTGCAGATTACTTCTCATGAACGCCGACTGCCATATAAAGCAGGGATATGTGCTTCTTCTTTGGTATGTCTTTGCACTGAGTGAGTTCACAAGTCAAGAGGGAAAAGTTTGCATTATTTTTATTTCACTTCTTAAATCAGCAAAACAGTAACCAGTATGGAACTCAGATTCTGTGATAATTTTTTTTTAAGTTAATAACTTGACATCTGGCTAGAAGTTATATTGTGTGGTTAGAAATTATGTGATTGTCACAAATGTGATCTACTTTTATTAGAGGATGTGGTGCAAACAGTTACTAGTGGCTTGGCTTACTGGTAACCCAACCCCCCCCCCCCCCCCCCCCTCCTCAAGAGGGAGGTTCCAAGTTCAATCCCCGCGGATGTCGAACCGGGGATTTAACTTGGATAATTAGTGTTGTGTGTGTGTAGGCTGGAGGGTGACCTCCATCTTCTTTCTCACAAAAAAAAAAAAAAAAAAAAAAAAAAAAAAAGAAAAGAAAGAAAGAAAAAAGGATGTAGCTCAAACCTAAAAGCTGTGGACTTATTTCCAAAGTTCAAGCTTTCAACTGCTTGAATATTCTGTTTGGTGATTGCATAGGAAATCTTATTTGGTGGATGAATGTCAATGGCTGGAACTATACCTTGTTACCCTCGACGCAATCTGTTCCCGAACCCAATCTGGAGTCGGTCCCAACGGTTTATCATTAGGTATGATATGAAAATACTTAAACCTAAATGTATATCGGGTAACATGTTGCTATTGATCTGTTAAAACCAAACCTGATAATGACCAGATGAGAAATCTTATGTAGACTGACCCCAGACCCTACCCAATTCCAAATATATATTATATATCTAGAAATTTCAGATTGAATTGTATGTATAGTAGTCAGTTAAATAAATGAGTCATACAATTTTTTTAATGTAGATGAAGTTTAAAACTATAGATGACTTTTATGACAAATCAGTATATTCAATGACAATGGGTTAATGATTTTTTCACTTTTTTAGTTTGCAAACTTGATATGATGATTTTTTTTAATCAGGCTAGCGCTTCATTACCTAACACTTTTATTGATAAACAACAACAACAACAACAACAAAGTGTTACAAATTCTTTGTTTTGACCTTTGCAGTTAAATTAACAACTCAATGTCCTTTTTTTTATTACCTCCATCCATGTTCATTTCAGTTTACCACTACTCCTTTTTGCTTCATTAATTTTGGACACTTATATTGTTGAGAATTACAAAAATCATTATTCACTTGTCAAAAACTTAAAAGGTTATCAATGTTCATGAAAAATGCTATGTTGCTAAGTATGGGATTAATACTAAAATCTGAAGTCTTCTTTTTTTCTTATGAAGCCAAGTAGCAACATTAGCTACTGGGTTCTATTTTCTCAGAGTTCTGTATCCTAATACTAAATAGCATCTGAACCTAACCCGATCTTAACCTGTAGTATTGGTACCGTTCAAGATTTCCGCATCATATGCCATCACCCAAAAACCTGATGGCCATTTTTGGACCTATGTTACTAGAAAATGCTGGATCCCCATGATCAGCGGTCAGGATTGCACATACCAAATTTTGGAAATGCTAATGATTTGAAATGATGATGTCAACATTCTTTTAGAGAGGAAAAAGGCGCAAAGTAAGATGGGTTATTCGGAAAGAGGAAAAACTATTTCAAATCCTCACATATTTAAGTTACAATTCCTTGAGGAGAGGAAAGTGGTAAACAAAAATGTTGTTAACAAGGAAAGATACACCTTGGTTAAATTTTTATAATAAACTAATACAAAAGTGCGATATGCACATCATATTTAAACAACAATACAGCTCCTTTGCTGTCTAATAGGATTCCACTTTTAGATCATTCTAACTGAGCGCCTAAAGAAGCCTGCCCCTGATGTACTAGGTCCCTAGAGTAGTTATGTGGACTGACGCGATCTACACTCCATGTAACTTTTATTAGGATCTAGGGCGAACCAAATTGATTCTTGATGGATAGGATTTGGGTTTTATATGCTAGTAACCTGATGTCACTTTGGATTTGGGTATATATAATAAGAACTTGAGCAATATTCCTGTGCCTGAATGTGCGTGCATGCTAATGTGTGCGTGCATTCAAGTAAGCACTCGGAAAATGCCTTTTGAGGCACATGGACACCAGGCCCTGGGGTGATCATCTGTGCATCACATCTCGGCACGTCACATCTCGGCACGTGGAAAATGCACTGGTCAAAACCTTTACTCGGCCTTTGGCCCTCAAGCTGGGCAGCTTTGTGTTGCTCTATACTAGGATAGTCAGGATATTACAGAATAGATAGCCAGTGGAAGGCCATAGCAAGGTTGGGATCTCTGGAATGCATTGCACAAGAGAGCTAGGAAGTAACAACAGGAAATAGAGGATTATCTTTCATCCAAAGCTATCAATTCAATCTGAAATTTATCCTATTCTGATTCTACTACCCTTATTTAAAGAACTAATGATAAAAATTGATACTTGTCAAGGCACGCTCATGTCATGAGGAGGTACTGCACTGCAAATCCTATCTAATTATTTAATCGATTAATTAATATGAATTTTGTTTTGAAATACGGAAAAAGCATGGACTTATAAATTGTCAACCAAGACATGAAAAAGAATTAAAAAAAGGACAAAGACAATCCAATATCTGTTTTTTGTTATTGTGTTCACTTGCATCATAATCTGGTTTTACACATAGTCAACTGTCAACTTAGCGCTTTGTAATATCTAATATTATTTGTCAGATGCTTACCAGGATGTATGCTAGAGCTGGATTTTTGTACTCTAGGGCCCATTTTTTACTTTTGGTAACTCATAACGAAAAATTTGCAGGAGAATATCCATAGGTACTCATAGTCTCATACTTTCAAGGAAATCCATAGGATATTTGTATTTGGAAGCACAAAAGACTATGGAAATAGTTGTATAACTAGAGGTTTCCATCAATAACCTATGTGGGAGGAACGCGGGAAGAAAGCAACAATTTTCTAGTGAGCAGAGTTGTCTGAATGGACTGATATGTGGATGGATGTTTTCTCTGGCTGGCTGCGTGAGAGTCACTCAATACAAGTAGATTGAATAATTTGTGGCATCAAGTGAGTGGAAATCATACTTGGCTCGGTATACCTACCTCAACATTGTCACCCACAAATTATGTCTCCTATGTCACCCTGACCTCCCTGGTGCAGTTGCTTCTGTCACTATTCATAACAAAGCTGCCTCTTCACCTATCACCTCTTCTTTTTGCTGAAACATGGTAAAGCATTCTCAAAATTTGTGCTAGTTAAGATAGCATTTTTCTGCAAATTGTTATTTGAGCATATTGAACTTTGAACCCTTCAGTTATAATTGATTCAAACTTTGTGATATGAAGTGATTTCTTTCATCAATTGAGACAATTATGCACACTATGCATTTTCACAACATCACAATGTGAAAATCTTTCAGCTGGTCTAAAAGATGTGTACTGCATGTTAATATTTAAAGTTAATGTTCTGGTCCTATTCCATAATTTCTTATTAAACCTATTTTGTGTTTAGTGGCAAGGTTTTTTGGGGTTTGTACCAATGTTTAAAATAACGATGACGTAACGATAACGTTTTCCTTTTGTTATGTTAAGATATGTTATAACGTAATACATAACGTAGGTTATGCGATTTAATATTTATTTAATAAAAAAAATATATATACTAAATTTAAGAATTTAAATAAATAAAAAAATAATCTAAAAAATCTAAAAAAAATCAAAACTATGTATAACACTGAATTATAGCCATGCTATTCAATCTACACAAACAAGCATGAATTATAACAACTAATAAGCATGATAATTGAATTATAACAACTAATAAGTATGATAATTTAGCAAAAAATTAACAAGCATTATATTTTCCTATTCTCTCTCTGAATTAACCAGCAACATGAATTAAAAGGTAATTATTAAATTAAAATCCTCCCATCTCTCCCTGATCACTCTATTCAATCGTCCCAATCTCTCTGCTCTCTCCCCTTCCCC
>JAVJIF010013744.1:0-145204 GCA_038442645.1 Agave tequilana
GTGATCACTTGATCTGATTGAAATTGATTGTGTTAGCATGTGTGTTTTATCACTGTCTCTACATTATATCTTCTTAATCACGTGTTAATCTGTATATAGCTTAGAGTTGGTATTATTTGTCATTGATCTAATCTCTGATTCCTCTTGCATGGCATACATCTTAGGATAGTTGCATTTAGGTTAATTAGGAACTTGCATGCCCACTAGAAGTGATAGAATTTTTTTGTAAGAGAAATGTCTGCACCAATAGACCCTAACCTTCAGGATATACTTAAAAACACTCATTGCTAGGATGGACCAACGACTGTTAGAGTTTAGAGATCAGGCTAATATCAGTTATAGAGATTTAGCCACACGACTAGAAAGGTAAGAAACCAATCAAAGGACTGCAGAGGAGGACGGGTCTCGAAATGACAGTAGGTCACTCAGGCGTGAGCGAGCTCAACCCCACAATACAGCTGACACTGATGCCCAATATATCAAAAGCGTAAAAGTCGATGCTCTTTCTTTGACGGACACTTAAATTCTCATGATTATATAGACTGACAGTTGGCTATGGACCGTTATTTTTTTGGCATGACATGTCCGAGATTAGAAAAATTTGATTTGCCATGATGAAACTAACAGGGCAAGCCAGACAATATTGGAAAAGCCTTGAGATGATTATGTGATACAGAAGAGAAGATTTATTGGAGACTTGGGAGGGCACGAAAGAGAAGCTTCGGTTAAGTACATTCCACCGTCTTTCAGTCAACAATTACTGGATAAGTGGAATATATTGATTAAAGAAACAAATCGGCCATCGATTACATCGCTAAGTTTGATGAATATCTGAATAGGTGCTGTGCAATTGAGTTTGAGTCTCCCGAACAAACCCTGTTAAGGTTTAGGTCAGGTCCTAGGGATGATTACACCGAGAGCTCATCGTCGAGGCATCATGACTCTAGAGCAGGCGTATCAGTTAGTCACCGATTTAGATGAGTTAGAGAATCCTACTTTCACTGAACTGATTTTAGGGATAGCTCTAAGACCGCAACTACTAGTAAGCCTAACTTTAGTCGATCCTTTCCTGCCTCGAGCAAACCTGCCTTCAGTTCTTCTAGCGTCACACCAGCGAGTTCTAATGCAAAAGCGATCACCTCAGAGAGAACAGCTAGTGAACCAACAAAGGTCAACTGCGGACCCAGTGCTATAGATGTCAAGGGTATGGACACCTTGCCAACCAGTGCCTGAGTCAAACCTAAGACCCTCTTAGTGGAAGTTCTCATTGAAGATATAGAAAAAGAGGATAATGTAGAAGTGACTGTGCACCAACAAGATGATGACGCGGATGCTTTTGTCGAAGAGTATGAATTCTGTGGCTACATTAGAACTGTGAGAGTGACGAAGCTAACTCCTAGTGTGGACCGAGCCCAATTAGGAGTAATTAGGAGCATCTTAGTCCAGCATGAGTTACTTAACGAATGGAGAAGAACTACCATATTTCAAACCTCCACAAAAATTGAGAACAAGAGCTGCAAGGTGATAATGAATAGTGGCAGTTGCATCAATGCCCTTGCGTCAAAATTAATCACCACCTTATGGATGAAACAGTGAAGCATCCAAACCCTACAAGGTCACATGAATTCATGCTACATCCATTGATGTTCAGGAGAGATGTTAAATTCCCATCCAGTTTATCACGTACATAGATAACGTATGGTTGACATACTCCCTATGGATGTTGGTCATATTATTTTGGGATGACTTTGGTTGTTCGACTTAGATGTGATCATATATGGATGTACCAACCAATACTTGTTCGTTCATAATGGCAAGAAGGTGAAGCTAATGCTGAATCAACTGAAACCAACCCTAGAAAAAAGGTCAAAGGTAAAGGAAAAGTGAGTGCTCTAGCTCCTGAAAGACGGGCAATAAGGGCAAAGGTAAAATGGTAATGAACTTGATTAGCCATGATCAAATTGAAAGGAACTTGAATAAGGGTTCAACTTATGCACTTGTGCCTCAAGAAGCTGAGCCAAAGATCGAGGTGCAGATCCTAGGGCGCATTAAATCAATCCTGAAAGAGTTTTTCGAAATCCTCCTAAAAGATCTGCCAGGTAAGTTGCCTCCAATGCGAGACATTCAACATACCATTGACTTAGTCCCAGGAGCAACTTTGTCAAATCTACCCCACTATAGAATGAACTCTGCCGAGCATGCAGAGTTACTACGGCAGTAGAAGAGTTACTTGACTAGGGGAGAAAGTTTGAGCCCACGGACAGTTTCTGCACTTTTGACGCCAAAGAAGGATGACACATGACATATGTGTGTGGATAGCCGCACAATCAATAAGATCATCGTTAAGTATCGTTTCTCCATTCCCGTTTTGATGATATACTGGATTTGATGTCAGGTGCTTCAATCTTCTCCAAGATTGATCTTAAGAATATGTACCACCAAATTAGAATTCAGCCAAGGGATGAATGAAAAACTGCCTTTAAAACTAAGGATAGGCTGTATGAATGGTTGGGCTATGCCCTTTAGACTGTCCAATGCTTAGCACCTTCATGAGAGTAATGACTCAATTGTTTCGGCCATTGATCGGTAAATTCATAGTGGTATACTTGATGATATACTGATTTACAGCCGAACGCAGGAGCAATACATGGACCATCTGAGGCACGTCCTTCACACACTCCAAGCTGAGAAGTTTTATGCAAACCCAAAGAAGTGTGCTTTCTGTGCAGACAGGGCTATCTTCGTAGGATTTATGGTTTCATCCGAGTGAGTTTCTGCGGACCCTGTGAAGGTGAAAGCAATCACCGAGTGGCCACAACCCCGAACAATTAGGGAAGTCTAGAGTTTTCACGGGTAGCCACCGTCAGTTCATAAAGGACTTTAGCGCTATTATGGCACCAATAACTGACTGTTTGAAGAGCGATGGATTTCAATGGACTCTTGCTGCCACCAAGGCCTTTATGAAAATTAAAAGGATGAGACTGAAGCCCCTGTTATGCGTCTCCCTGATGTTTCGAAGGCATTTAAAGTAACATGTGACACATCAAGGCTAGCGACAGGTGGTGTGTTGAGTCAGGAGAACCATCCTGTTGCTTATTTCAGTGAGAAATTAAATAACGTCCGACATCGATACCCCACGTATGACAAGAAATTTTATGCAGTTGTGCAGGCTTAACGTTATTGGAGACATTATCTGTTCCTGTAAGAGTTTGTGCTGTATTCGAATCATGAAGCGCTGAAGTACCTCAACTCCTAGAAGAGGTTAAATGCGAGACACGACAAGTGGGTGGAATTCCTTCAGGATTACAGATTTGTCTTCAAACACAAAGCGGGAATTGAGAACAAGGTCGCTGATGCGCTCAGCCGGTGTGTAATGATTTTGATAGTTATGAGTGCAGAAGTGACTGGATTCAAGAGGCTGAAAGAGGAGTATGAATCATGTCCCGACTTTGGGAAAATATGTCACGTTACGAGACGGTTCTGTTCGAGAGATAGACATCTTTTTATTACAAGACGGATATTTATTCAAGTTCCATAAGGTATGTATTCTCTGTATGTTCCTCAGGGATTTTCTTTCTTAGGAAATGGATGCTGGAGATCTAGCTGGATACTTCTGCCAGAATAAGACGATTGAGGCTGAGTACAAATTCTATTGGCCGAACTTGAAGAGGGATGTCGCTAAGATCTTTGGCCAGTGTCGCACATGTCAACTAGCCAAACAACAAAAATAGATTGTCGTACATTATACTCCTCTCTGTGCCCAGGTGCCCCTAGCAAGACGTAAGCTTAGATTTCATACAAGAATTACCAAAAATGCAAAAGAAGCATGACTCTATCCTAGTAGTGGTTGACAGATTCTCTAAAATAACTCACTTCATTTCGTGTTATAAAACTTCAGATGCGTCCCGGGTAGCTGCCTTTTTCTTTGATCATGTGTCAAATTGTATGGGTTGCCCAAAACCATGGTGTCTGATAAGGACGTTAAGCTTGTCAGCTATTCTAGCAAACACTGTGACATAAGATGGGAACCACTGAAATTTTTAATAGCCTTTCATCCTCAAACTGATGGGCAAACCGAGGCAGTCAATAGAACCTTAAGAAATCTCCTTAGGTGTCTTGTTGGAGAAATTTGTAAACTTGGGATTTAATTTTGCCTATGGCCGAATTTGCATACAATGGTTCTGTCAATAGGACCACATGTCTGTCCATTTGAGTTAGTAACTGGCTTTAAATTTAGGCAACCATTGATTTAGTTCCCATGGCTCATCATTATTCTAGGGTATCAGACTCTGCATCGGCATTTACATCTCAATACATGAACTACATGAGGAGATCAAAAGAGAAGATAATGAAAAATAATGCTGATTATAAAGCTTCTAATGATTTACATTGTAGATTAAGGATGTCGGTGATTATGTGATGGTCCACATGAGACCCGAGCTGTTCCTCTAGGAATTGTGAAGAAATTACACGCGCGAAGTGCAGGACCATCCAAATTCTCAAGATGATCAATTCAAATGCTTATGTGGTAGATCTCCCACCACTTTTACATCAGTTGCACTTTTAATGTTAAGGAGTTGGTCCCATATAGTGTTACTTTTGATACCCCTTCTGATCCATTCGTGGATGAGCTTACCCAGGACCTTCTTTCTGAGAGCCCCCCATTACCTCCACTTCCTCCAACATTACCCTATGCAGCAGAAAATATAGATTCCATATGGATGATCAGATTGTCTCTACTAGAGATGGAGGTACACGACGCTATCTCATTAAGTAGAAAGGAAGATCTCATTCAGAAAATTTTTGGATTACTGAGGACTTTTGACAGCTTGATCCTGACTTAATGGAGCATTACCACAACCAACAGCAGCTTTTCAATACACACTCGACAGGGTCGAGTTCTTTTCACTCGGGGGAATTGATGAGAACATCACTCCGCTCAGAGGACAATTCGATCGAGTTTATTTTAGATCCAGAAAGCGGCGTATTGCAGTCCTTTGGCTTTATTCTTATTATTTTAGACTTGTTTTATTTTAGATAGTTGCTTTAATAGGTGTTTCTTTTATGTGGGCATTTAGTACCACATCGATTATTTTCTAGAAATACTTTTTTTGTAAAGCCTATAAAAAGGCCCCTAGACTTCTCTTTTGAAATTATTAAATGAATAAAATTTTCACAAATTTTCTTTTAAATTCTTGAGTCTTATTTGGTCTTGAGTTTTGGGTGTGAAGCCTGTGCAAGTGGTGAAAACTCAAAATTCTATCCAGTTTTCTTAAATCCAAAATTTAAACCCTTGTGATCCAAGTTTTACATCACAGATCTAGGATAATGGTGCCATTATAGTTGATTCTGGGATTTGTATTAGGGCTGTGAGAAACTTTTGCGCTACTTGCATATTTGCAGGAATAGTCAACATTTTGATGAGGTTGAGAAAAGGAGACAATGGGGACATTAAGTGGAGCTAGAATAAGAAATATATAAAGAGGAGAAGGTCGTAAGTCAAACCTGGAGACCCTAATTTCCTTTTATTTCTTCAAGAAGAAAACTCTGAAAAGCTAGATTCTTTAGTGACACATAACTCAGAGAAATGTATACATAGTAAAATCCTACAGTTCCTCCATATATGAACATCTTTTGCTTAGTTCACCAGTGACATGAACTCATCTAAACCCTGGAGGGTGAATTTTCTACTATGGATTTAAATTTTTTAAGAAAGTGTATTTAAAAGTTAACCTGATGTGGATATCGAGTCAGCTTCATTTTGTTTTGAGTCAGAGTGTATTTTCTTTTATTTAGTAGTCTTATGTTTGTTTTACTTTGTGTTTTATTTTAGTCCCACATCGACTGTGAGAGGGAACTTAATAAATTGTAAGTCTATTTAAAGACTCTTGTTTTCAATAAAACTAGACTAGAATTTTGGAAAAATTATTTTGAAATTTTTTCCTTGAGGGGCGTGCCTATGGTAAGATGTGAAGCTCTAACTGTGAAGTTAAGATCTAGCGTGTAACGTGAAGCGATATAAGGTCAAGATCGAGGAGCGTGCGGTGTGAAGCGGCGTGAGATCCGGGAAGGTGGAAAACCTTTTCATTTATCCATTAGGTAATCTTGAGTTATTTTTCTTTCATCTCATCTTTTTCAAAATCCAGACCCTTTTTTTCGTTTCGCATCAGTTTGGTATCAGAGCATGATTTAGGTAGGAAAACTTGCATCATCATACGGTTAGGAATCTCGTAATTTTCTTTGCATATTTTTTAAAAAATTGAATTTTGTTTTAAGCATTTTTGTTAGCAAAATTTGTTTTGTTTTCTTTTGCATAAAAAAATAATTTAACAAAAATGGAATAGAGGAAGTCCCATATCTCCACTATTGAGGTCCCGATTTTTGTAGGTCATTTGGACTACTCTGGTCGTTTAAGTGATCCCCAAGTTTTTCTGGATTGGCTACACAACATGGACTAGTACTTCACTCGGTACCTGCTCTCTGAAATGGAAAAAGTCAGGTTTGCTATCACGAAACTGACTGGACCAGCGAGCCAATACTGGACCGATGTGGTGAAAAAGCGAGTACGCTGTGGCCAAGAACCAACAGACACTTGATCTCATATGAAGGACGAACTCACGGGTAAATACGTGCCACCACATTACTACAAACATCTTCTTGACAAATGGCGCAAAATTTCCTAAGGCAACAAATCTGCCAAGAAATATGTTAACGAATTTGACGAGTTTCTCAATCGTTATAAAATCCTAGGCAAACAAAGTGACGTCCAAGTCTTTTCTCAATTTTGTGCTGGACTTCGAATAGACCTAGAACATGAGCTTTGTAAACATGGAATTATTGAGTTTAAAGGGGCCTACGATTTAGTCCAAGACTTAGATGTTCCCAAGTTGAGTCATGTATTTTGGAGTCAGAATCACCAAGCCCCAACATTCAAGTCGACTTTTTATCAGTATCCACACCAAGTTCATACACAGAGACTAGCATATAAGGTGGACACCAACGATAAAAGTGTTGAAAGTAACACTAAGAGTAATAGCACCGAAGGGACTTTTCCACACTTAGTCACTGTTTTAAATATCGGCCGAGTCGGTCGAGATATCGATCGATATCTCGTTTTTTGCCTGCTATCGATACAATATGGGGAAATCGTTTGCCCCATATTGTTTGCAGCAAAATACGACCGATATTTGAAATATCGGACGATAAATCGCCCGACATGAGTTGGTGCAAAATCAGTCGATATGGATTTATTTTAATTGGGTTAGTTTTTTTTTTGAACTCATCAGCATTGAACCCAAACTCGACCTGTCACCTGACTATATAAGTGTTGTTTGCATCATTAGGGTTTGATAAAAATCAAGCTCTAATTTTTCTCCTCCGTGAATTGACGACGATGATGCCTGCCTCCCTTTCATTCCCCGAGCGCGACGATCTCCCCTCGAACACGATGAGCTCCCCTTGCTCTCCCTGAGCTTCTCTTGAATCGACGAACGCGACGATCTCCCCCCGAGCTTCCCTTGAATCCATGAAATAACTTATTTATTGCATCACCCACTATTGCGTGCAAATATTCATTGTTTTTTTTACCATCTTTGCATCCATATTAGATCATTTTTATTTGGTAAATGATATCTATGACACTAAACTAACTTTTAGTTATCAATATTCATTATATATAGTGTCTGATATGAACGTCTGATACGCGCCTATCCCCTTTATCTCCGTCGATATTCGATATGAAAAACCCCATCCGATACGATTGCGAATCCGATATTTAGAACTTTGCATTTAGTCCTATAATCAAGTGTTACAACTGTCAAAGTTATGTGCATGTTGGCATGTTGCTGCCAACTGTCCAATTCCATTTAAGATTGCCATCATTGACAGTTTTCATTGAAGTCCCTAGGCCTGATAGCACTATCTTCCCAAAAGTTACTCATGTGATTGAGGAATTTAGTGTTGTTTCTTCGACTGTCACGGCTATTGTCCTTTTTGTTGCTACAGCAACTGTCGTCCTCCTTTTCCCTTCTCCGGCTCTACTGCCAACACCACCTTCTCCGCTTCTTTTATAGTCGACTTTTACTGTCATTGTCTACTCTGATCGTCAACCTCTTCCTCTTATATTGCCGACACCCTCCCCTGTGATCACAGAGCTTGTTGATGTCCTCTCTAAAGACCTCCCGGGTAAGCTACCACTGACGCGTGATCAACACACCATTGAGTTAGTCTCAGGAGGCAGTCTTCCCGACTTGTCACACCATAAGATTGTCCATGTTATAAACATATTGAACTCGAAAGGCAAGTGATGAGTTGTCACTAGAAATCAAGCAGCAGTGCTTTGTCCCAATAAACACCCATGTTTATAAGGACAAGTTTTAGAGTTATGTAGTGACAAAGGATGTCGGTCAGATCAAGAATGTTACCATCTATGGTCGAGCCATATCCGATAACTCCATGAATGCTGTTATGGGAGAATCTAGCATTATTCAGATTATCAACTTTTCCTCCTTTACGGTTAAATACAGGCTTGCAACCCATCATATTTTACCTGTTAGGATACCTCTTGTTCTCATTGTTAATATAACACGAAGCTTAACCAGGTTGGTACCCCTAATAATTCCTTTTGATAGGGGTCGATAAGATTGTTGATACAATAACCCAGGTGCGTAAAACTTTCAATGTCCAATAAGGAGTCAAGCTCACTAGATATTCTAGGAGAAGACCCTTAGTATATGTTAGGCACAAGCTAAGCTTTCTCTGCTACAGTTTATTATAGAATATTCTGAGTCTGCATCATTTTTGTCACATATGTGCACAATCTGCACATGAGAAATCAGTAATATATTTAAACAAAACAACACTAACTGTAGTTTATGAATTTGTGTCAGGAAATTATTTAAAATTTTTAGTGTTGACAACTTATGATGGTTCGGTTTAGTCCGAAACGATTTTTCTGAGAACTGCTAATGATTTGCATGCTGTAGTATTAGATTTTTCAAAATCTTGTAGAAATCAAATTACAATATTCATGCTATATGTCTTTAAAAGATTTTGAAATTAGTCCTATTTTCAATGTTGGGTATTCAGTGGATTACAAATATTTTATTTTAACCCTAGCAACCGATTGGTGTAAGCCTTCACTGAGCTATTTTTCTGAGAACCCCCACATTGAGTCCATTATCAGATATTTAACCCAATACAACAGTGAAATTTGATTACATTTTAGATGATTAAATTATCTGGTGTATTCTAATGATATCTGATTCATTGAAAATGATTATTACCTATTGAGTGGTGAGTTGTAGCAGGTAGACGTAGATTCTTAAAGTATGAGGAGAGTGTTCTATACTGAACTCGATGGAGTCGAGTTTTCTCCTACCTGGGGAGAATGATGTGGAATCCAACCGGCGCCAGGGATCAGTCTATTTTAGTTGGAGTCTGTATTTATTTCTTTAGTAAGTTGAGTTTAGTTGGTTCTTTATTTTTTTTGCTTTTGTTTTACTAGTTTGTATTCTTTTAGTCCCACATCAGATGTGTGGGGAAAAGCTAGAGTCTGTAGGCCTATTTAAGGCAAGGTATTGTATTAGAAAAACAATGAAGTTGATTAATGAAAAATGCTGAATTTTCTATTTGAAAATTTAAAAATGAGATTGAGTGTGAAACTCCTTTTCAAAATAGGATTTTAAGTGTAAAGTCATATCCTACTTATTTTTCAAAATTTCATTTTCTCAAAGTTTCCTTCTCAAAATTCTCAGCCACAATTCTATCTCTCCACAAACACTCTTCTACAAAAAATATTTACAAAAACTAAAACTTGTTTCACAATTCCATTCCTTGGCCCCACCCTTTTCCTCTATCTCTTATTTTCTCCTGCAAACTAAGAATCAAACACAAATTCTCAACACACCACTACAATCAATCCCAACCATCCACAACAAAAGAGAAAAAAAGAGGAAAGAACTTACATTACAAAAATCCAACTTACATTTTCCCTACCTCCACTCACAACCGCCTCCGCTTAAATTCCCACCCACTTCCCTGTGTGTCAACAACAAGAAATCACTCAATCTCCTCTGCGCTCCACGACTGCGAAAACCCCCACCGTCATCTCCTCTGTACTCGATGACTGCAACTTTTCCCACGAATTTCCTTTTTCCCTCTTGATCAACCTGCATACCATCTGCCTTCATCATCACCCTTAACAGCAGCGCTCTCTCTCGCCTTGACATTGACAACATAGGTAGCGACATCAACATCGTCTTCGTTGCTCTTGCCGTGTCTCAGCAACCACGACCAAGTTCGACTCCGCGCCAAGCCACATCTGCGCGTGCTAGGCTCCAGCCGACGCACGCGTCAGTCCATCCACTTCCAAACGTTACCTGAGCCGTTTGTGCGCCTCCACGACCACCAGCGAGCCAGCCCCACTAACCTGCACAACAACAACAGTACATCAGTCTCTGGATAAGACAATGGATCAACAACATTATGCGTAAAGTAAAATTTTATTTTCAGTAATCAGATTATTAATTGGATAACCACAAATTTTATCGCTGATGTTTTATTAGTATTTCCTTTTGTCTAATATAATTGTGACGTGTGTTAATCTGCTTAGACTTGTTATGTACTGAATCTGATATTGCGAGTAGGATTGTTTCATGTTAACTGAGCGGCATTGTATTTGTCTTCCTGAGACTAGGTTTATCTGAACTACTACTGCAATGAATGCTAAAACCCACTTGTTATATTATTAGTTTTAGATTATTTTCTACCGAAAATCATAAATTTTGATGAAACATTGTGATTTCAAGTTTATTACTGATATACCAAACTATAGGGTCTCCGTTTCACATCAATTTGGTATCAGAGCATGGTTAGAAAAAAGTAATGGGTGATAAAAATTAAATTGTAATATAAGTTTCTTGTGAAAATATTCTCGGTGTGAAATCGGTACAATTTTGTTTGAATCATTCATTGCGAGTGTTGAAATAAATTGGTAACTCTCTGATAAGGAACCGGTGCAATTTATTACTTCATTCACTTTCTTTTCATCTCTTTTGTCAAAATTCCAAAAAATACAAATCCTAACCTCTTTTATCTCCCACATATCAAAATCTCAATCACCAATCCCTTTCTTAGCAAAAAAATTCAAATCCCTCCACAACAACTTTCTTAATAGCAAAAGATATCAACAATCTCCTCCACAACAATTTTCTCAACACCCAAAGATCTTAGTAACTTCTCCAGCAACATCTCCAACAACCGCATCTGTAACATCTCTAGCAAGATCAACAAAAAAACAGCTTCAGATTCAAATTCAGATTTAATATCGAGTCACCACCGTCTCATGTATACTCGCTGGGGTCGAGTTCTTCCCACTCGGCGAGAATGACGGGGACATCGAGTCAGCTTCTTTTTGTTTTGAGTCCGAGTCTGTATTTTCTTTTCTTTAGTAATCTTGTATTTGTTTTACTTTTGTGTTTTATTTTAATCCCACATCGACTGAGAGAGGGCACTGAATAAATTGTAAGTCTATTTAAAGACTCCATTGTTTTCAATAAAAGTAGATTAAAATTTTGAAAAAATTATTTTGAGGTTTTTTTTCCACTTGAGGGGTGTGCACCCCCATGGCAGGGTGTGAAGCCCTAGTTGTAAAGTTAAGATTCACCATGTTGCGTGAAGCTGCGTGAGGTCAAGATCGAGGAGCGTGCGGTATGAAGCAGCGTGAGATTCTGGAAGGTGGAAGGTCTTTTCATTTATCCATTAGGTAATCTTGAGTTATTTTTCTTTTATCTCATCTTTTCCAAAAATTGATAGACCCCCTTTTTCGTTTCACATCATAACCTAAACTAATTTTTATTTAACAATGCTATTCCTTATGTTTTATAGAAAACACCTATCAAATGCAAAGAGTCTCTGAATGAAAGTTATTTTCTTTTTTTGGGCCATGAGTGTCATCATCAAATACTTGACTTCTCATCTTGTTGTGTCAGCTTTGTATGTCACATGTTTTTGTCGGCTTGTTTGCCAAGCTTGAAAGTATAGTCTAATGGGTATGGTAACTCTCTTTTATTTTTTGGTTCTTTATGCGAGAATCTTTCAAAAATGCTGTTGTTGACATGACAAGGTAAGAAACAACAGTTCTTATTTATTCTTCGAGTTTGGAGTCTATGGACATACTAAGTTCCAAGACTACTCAAGCAAACTACTAAAGCAGAAGTTGCCTTGTGCATATTCTTGGAACTCACCTACATGTTAATATGTGGCTGTTATGGGCATAGAATTTTGGAATATCTTTTTCTCATTCCTAAATTCTGACTGAGTGATGATGTCATGTTGTTGAACAATGTTTGGTCCATCTTTAGGCAGAATCTTCTTGTTGATAACTTGCATCATAGCTAGTCCTAGCGTTATGGTGAAAATATTTTAATAATAGATCATGACGTGTGATCATGCTCCCTCCCACTCCTTGCATGCGCATGCCTGCCTGGAAGGGGGTGGGGGTGGGGGAGATGGGAGAACATGTCAATGTGCCACCAATTAGGTAAATTCCTACACTAGGCTCAAATAAGAAAACTAAATGGCAATGAAATGCATGATTCAGGATGTCGATCAAGTCTGCCCTAAGACTTGTGGATGAGATATCATGCGGATTCAAACATGTTTAACCTTGGACCAAGTGACTTAGGTTTATTCTGTTATTGGAATACTATTCGTCTTTCTACACGTGATGCATGGGTTAATTCTATAATTGGAATACCATTCGCCTCCAAATATTATGGGTTTTCATTAAAAAAAGAAAAGTGGAGAAAGATTATAATGATGAATACTGAGGGTCATTCATTAGGATGGTCCATTGTATTTGAGTTGCTCTGGAATGTAGAAAGTTTCCTTTACCAATGGTGTGCACACACATAACACTAACACTTCTATCATCAAGCTGTTATGTCGGTTCATATTTCTTGAAAATAATCACCAGATACTACTGCACACTTCTCTAGCTTTCAGTTTTTTATATATTTTTATGGATATACATTTACACTTTCAGGTTGTAATTTTTGGCACTTGATGGATACTCAGTGACATGCATTGCACATCTTGGATATAATTTTTCTTCAGTTTTCATGTTGAATTATTATATTTGTAAAAAAGCATATTTGAATGTTGTATGTGTTCTTCATGATAACATGGATATGAGGTTGTGAGATACATTAAGCGAAGATCTCTCACTATAACTTCATTGAAATGCGTGGAATGTTAATGCTTTCACATGTAAGCGTTAATTTTTAGTCAAATTATGAATAACAAATATTTGTTATTTATATTAGATTTTATAGAATTCTTAGCACAAAAGGGGAATACACTATGGGAAATGTATACTTCCATTGGCATATTTCTTCTAGGCTTTTAGGATTTAGTTCATTGATTGCCCAGTCTTGTATATGTCAATGTAGCAAACAATTTCATTAATATTTATTAAACTTCATTAAACTACATTATTCTGGCCTCTGTTCCATGAATTTTTTGCCATACATCTTAAAGAACAAACATTAAAATGACTGATCCATTGAATTCCTCCTCTTCAGCTTTGCTGCTTTAGTTTCTTTTGTTGTTCGGTAATTTTATCTTCTTCATGTGTACAGCTATTGAAGGATGGATTGTTTTAGTCACTGGAGTTCATGAAGAGGCACAAGAAGATGACCTCCACAATGCTTTTCGTGAATTTGGACAGATAAAAAATTTACATTTAAATCTGGACCGCCGCACTGGATTTGTTAAGGTGAGTGAGCTTTCCATTCTGATTATTTATAAGAGGGAGTTAACTGAAAATTTCTTCTGTAAGCATGTTAGCATAATATGTTATTGGGATATTTATAGATATATATCCCCAAATCTTTGGTGTCTGGAAATTTATCCCGAATCATTTATATATGAAATTTACCTTCCAAATCTTATAGATCTTAAAAGTTTACCCTCTTTTTAGAATAAAAAGAGACTATTCTGATTTGATTCTCTAGTCTAATTCTTGTAAAAATGACTAAATTGTCCTTGTGTAACTGATTAATAAACAAGTACATCCCATCTTACACCTAGACTCTTCTTATTTTCTACCTATTTCTCCTCCTCCTCCTCCTCCTCCTCCTCCTCTCTCTCTCTCTCTCTCTCTCTCTCTCTCTCTCTCTCAAATCAAGCACATTTCTATTCCATTCATTTATTATAAAAAAAACTCACATCAAATTATTTTCACTTATGCTCTTTAAGAAGTGAGAAAGATTCTATTTTTTTAAAGTGAGTTTTGAGAGAGAATTTGGAGAAATTTTAGGTTCAGAGCATAAGAAAAAGAACAAGAAGACTGAAGGAGAGGAGTGACAAGAATTTAGGGATTGATAGAATTTGAGTTAGGTCACTCTTATTTCATTTAAAATCTAGCTGGAGGGGTAATGTTTTAGATCTAGAAGATTTCAGGGGTAAATTTCTAATACCAAAGATTTGTGGAGTAAATTTCTAAATACCAAAGATTTGGGGGGCATATATCTAAATAACCCATGTTATTTTGTGTTTGCCTATTTCTCATAAGTGCCATCCTTTCGAATCTTGGGTGTAAGGCCGCTTACCAAACACTATTATGCTTCATATTGCTTCTTTGATTATAGGTTCCCTTGCATTTTTTTTGTTGCATCTTCTTAGTTTCTGTTGCACATATAAAGCCTCACAAATATTACTTTGACCTAGAATTTGTCAAAATAAAAACAGGTTCTGTTAAATTAGGGGACTGAATATATAGAAGTTTTTCGGTTATCACTTTGCATGCATACAACTATAAAGTTATCCTGCTTATTACTTTATTAGTAGAATATAAACTCCCTTATTTTATACATTTGTTTATAATATTTTAGCATATGCAAAACCAACAAATCTTTATGCCTGTTATGCAAGTAGGCTGTCTAAATGATGTGAAACGTGTATGAGGCGGAAGCAACAGATAAATTAACTCAAAGATACGCTTCGCCAACAAGAAAGATCGTTCGTAGGAATTGAATTAAAACAGATAATATTAAGTCATGCTATGTTGATCATGCAAGTACTTATCAATTCCAATGTTTAAAGAACTAATTAGAAACTTTTGTTTATGTAGGAAATCAAGTTTTATACGCAATAAAGAAATCAAGCAATCACAATGAAGAAACATAATCACTCGCTCATTTCTAATGTGGACAGAAGATCAGAATAAATAACAGACTGGATAATATATATCTAGACTTGTAATTAAAGAGTTGATGTAATAAGAAAAATACATGAGATGATTATAACTTTGATCTTAGCTTGCTTGTTATTGTTGGTTGATCTCTGAACTCACGCAGCTGAGAACAGGTACAGTCGACGAAAATAGTGTCGTCGAGGAGTCGAGACGCTTATGCAAACGAGTTCGAGGTTGCTGCATGCGTGATGAGAGATAGGGATTTAGCGATGGAGTATTTAACGGAGATTTATTTGAGAGGAAGAAATTTGAAGGGAAGATAGAGAGGGAATAGAGAGATAAATTAATTTAGAGCATCCCACTACTAATTGAGTCTGATTAGGGCATCCCACAACTAACAGAATTTAAGATCGAGAAATCTAATAATTAAACTCAATTTGAGAGTGAAAAAACTTTTATTGATTGTTCATTGAAAAAGTAAATACATGGGGCTTTTATATAGGCTACAAAATTGTATCTCCTATTTCTATTTGGATTTCATAATCCAAATCCTAAAAGAAATTAAAAATCTAAAAGAAAAAAATACATAAAAACAAAAGTAATAATCCTACTACAAATCGTAAAGTAGTAATCCTAGTACAAATTATATTACTAAAAACAAAAATACAAGAAATAGAAATTAAAACTCCTTATGCTACTATGATTTTACAACTCCTTTTAGAACCAAATTGTCATAGAATTCTTGGGCCTCCTTCGATACACTTTCATGCTTTTGAATTGAGCAGTTCTTCTCCAATCGTCCTTCTCTAGTGAGAATGCACACCGGACGACAGATATGTAATTTGAAGGTGCAAGTTGAATATAGTTACATTTAGCATCAGAACCTTCTTGGTCATAATCAGAATCGTCGTCTTCATTTATGTCTGGGAGATATGTAACTTCCTCTTCATCAGATTTGGGAACTTGTGGAAACTCCGTTAACGAAGGTGATCTTCATTTCGCTAGGACAGTTAGCGGCGATGTGACCATAACCTTGACATCTATACACTTAGTGGAGACACTAAACTTGGAAGAACTTTGCTCTGGTTGGAAAGTGTACCAAAGGAGGTCCAAGAATTTTATGCCAATTTGGTGTAGGAGTTGTAAAATCAAAGTAGTATTAGGAGTTCTAATTTTTATTTCTTGTATTTTTGTTTTTAGTAATACGATTTGTAGTAAAATTACTACTTTACGATTTGTAGTAGGATTATTACTTTTGTTTTTATGTATTTCCTTTTTCTTTTAGACTTTTGATTTCTTTTAAGATTTGGATTATGTAATCCAAATAGAAGTAGGAGATACAATTTTGTAGCCTATATAAAGGCTTCACATATTCACTTTTTCAATGAAAGTTTCTCTTTACTCTCAAATTGAGTTTGATTATTGGATTTCTCGATCTGTCAGTGGTGAGATGCCCTAATCAGACTCAATTAGTAGTGGGATGCTCTAATTGATTTATCTATCTCTATTTTCTCTCTATCTCCCCTTCAAATTTCTTCCTTTCAAATAAATCTCTGTCAAATACTTTGTTGTCAAATCCCTGTCCCTCGTCACGCATGCAGCAATCTCGTCCTCGTTTGCATATGCGCCTCGACTTCTCGACGACACTGTTTTCATCGACTGTACCTGTTCTCAGCTGCGTGAGTTCAGAGATCAACCAACAATCAACAAGCAAGTTAAGATCAAATTTATAATCATCTCATGTATTTTTTTATTACATCAACTCTTTAATTACAAGTCTAGATATACATCATCCAGTCTGTTATCTATTCTGATTTATGTTCACATTAGAAGTGAGCGATTGATTTTGTTTTTTCATTGTGATTTCTTGATTTCTTTATTGCATATAGAACTTGATTTCTTACATAAACAAAAGTTTCTAATTAGTTCTTTAAACATTGAAATTGATAAGCACTTGCATGATTAACATAACTTAATATTATCTGTTTTAATTCAATTCCTACCAACAATCGTTCTTATTGGTGAAATATTTAATTGAGTTATTTTAACTATTGCTTTCACGCATATACACGTTTAACATCAGTTTGGTATCAGAGCACAGTTAGGTAGGATTTGCATATTAGTCACGTTTATTTGCTTTCATTCTTCTAGTTAGATTCAAAACCAAAAAAATATAGTGTAAATTAAGAAAACTTTGAAAGGTAAGTCTTTCCCTGAAATTCCGTTCGATTGGTTTCTAATCAAGGAAGGGTACTCAACGTGGTTCTGTAATTAAGGAATGCCAAGTGCGAAAAAATCTCCTATCTGAGTTGCGCCAACCTGGCCAATTGGACTGGTAAGATTGGGGTTTGACTGACCCGACAATTTTAGAAAACAGATTTTTTTAAAATAATAAAAAAATAGTATAGATTTGTATTCATTTTAGGACTCATACATTGCATGCTAACCTGTAGTGATACTCCATATTTGTGTGAAGAAGTTAGTGAACCCAATATTGATTTCGTGGCCTTCCAACCTACCATAGCTGATCTTATGGCTAAACTTGAAGCTTTGACCCACGATATGGCTCAGACTCGAGCTGATCTACATGAAACTAAAGAGTAAGTAAAAAAAAATCTTGTCGAGAGTCCTCCACTGCTGGAGAAAATTCATCGTCATCGCGAAATAACCGCCGTGATAACACTGATAACCCACTCAATCCCGATGATCAATATCTGAAGAACATCAAGATCGATGTTCCCACTTTTGATGGATGTCATGACCCACAACTTTTCCTAGATTGGACACTCTAACTAGACAAGTTCTTTACATGGTACAATCTCACTGAGCGAGGAAAATTAAGTTCGATGCTATGAAACTGAACAGTCAAGCTAGTCAGTATTGGACTAACTTAGAGAACATACACGCATCCCGACTTCAACGACCTATTGAAACGTGGGATATGATGAAGGATGAGCTGAAAGATAAGTATGTGTCACCATTATTTAGTGACCAGCTTATGGACAAGTGGCATCAATACACTCAAGGTAATAAATCAGCAAAGGAGTATGTTGCAAAATTCGATGAGTTTCTTATTAGATGCAGTACCTTCAGTAAGGAGACAAACTCAAATTCTTTTTAGGTTTATAATCTGACTTAGAGAAGACTTGCGAACCAAATCGTTAGTTAGAAGAGTCGCCGAATTAGAGAAAACCTACACCATAGTTCAAGATCTAGGTTCCCTTAGGTCTAACTACAATACTAGGAGTTTCAATTCAAAATCGAGTGTCATTAGGACGTTCTCCTCTTTCCAGTTTAATAAGTCTAGCAACTAATCCACCTACTGAAAGAATAACTTAAAAAAAAACGAAGTGATGATCGTAGCAAACCTTCTGAGCAAAATTCTACACTAGTAAGCTTTCTTATTTGGGTCATATCTCCTCGTCCGAAGTCCAAATCACCCACCGTTTGAAATGTTGGTTTCGTGACAGAAAGAGGTACAATACTTAAGAATCTCAGAGTAAGAAAACAGAGAAAATCATGTTTATTTAACCGGAAATTCAAGAGGTACAATTTCAATCTATAAACTGTTTATTTACAAGTCGGATATAAATCTCTAACTTATTATCAATTTTGATCTATTGTCCACTTTAAAATGTGAGTATGTGATTTGCTTCTCTTTTGTACTTGCTTGACTTCTTTATTGAAAGTAGAATTTGTTACCTGCATCATACAATATTTAATTAGTACTTTGATATTTGAATTGATCTAATACATGCATATTAAAGAAACATAGTTAATATTAACTGTTTTAAGCTTTCCTATCAACAATCGTTCTTGTTGATGATACGTTTAATTGAGTTGTTTTACTATTGCTTCCGCACACATACACGATTCACATCACGAAACTCTTACTAGTCAAACACGAAAACCCCTTTTACATGCTTAACATATCTTTATAGCACATGCACCTACTACCTTCGTTGATTTTGTGTCAATTTGATTTCAAGTGGTGTAACATGTCTTTTTACATTAAGGGATGGTTTGGTTGCACTTGAATTTTATCAATGCAATCTGAGGAATTGGCATAAAAATCATGCCTTTTTGGTTAATGAGAATCCTAATTTCATGTGGATCCCTTTTATAACTGTATTTTAGCTGTCTTAGCATGAGCATCTAATATCCGAGGAAATTAGATTAGAAAGAATAGAGGCTAAATTTTGAAGTGAAGCTGGTGTATCTTGTTTATATCATTACAATATCTACAACATAAAGGGAAAGGACAGTAACAGTGTTCACATATTGTATCACAATTATCCTTTTTCTACGGCCTCAAACAAATTCTCCAAGTTGATATTCAAATTTCTCACATGAAGTAGTTATCTTCTCTTTTGTCACCATATTTTGTATGAAATGACTCTCCACTTTTTTATGTTCTGTTCTCTCTTAAAGAACTGTATTTTTGGCAATATGCATAGCTGCTTATTGTCATTGAACTTCTTCATTCAACACTCTCGGCATACAAGGAGATTTCACCCACACCTTTTTGCATGATTATGTGATATAGCCCTCTACTTCGCTTCAATACTTGATCCCGCCACTACATTCTGCTCCTTGCCTCTTCATGCCTCTATGTTATCTACCATGGAAGTATAATAGTCGTTATTAGGATCTCTGCTATCTAACTTGTTTCCAGCCCTATTATCATTCAAAAGACCAACAATATCAAGATCCTTACGTTCTTTGGAAAAAGAACGGAACACGAACTTTTTTTGAGGAGCTCTCTTTAGATTCCTCAATAGCCAACATAATAAAGGCAGGGTTTTGCATGATCTGTTCATAACTCCAACAACACAGGTAATATCTTAACGAGTCACTGTAAGATACATCAGTTTCCCAATAATCTTCTTTGATATGGCTATGGATCTTTCAAGGGTTCACCAACATTCTTGTCCAGCCTTGTATTTAGATCCATAGGAGTTCCAGCTAATCCAACTTTCTCCCTACCAAGGTTGCATAGATACAGACACAGTGATTTGACGTGATATTAACACTGTAACATTAGATGTGTTGAAAAAATATAACACAACATGATAGGTGCCACGATAATAAAATATTTAATATATTGTCATTTATTTAATTACTGGCTTATCTAATGGACTAAAAGGCAAAATAGTCTTAAAAGCACATATATAAAAGTAACCCCCTATATTAAAAATGCCCATATCCAACATTCACCATTGACTATTACAAAACAAAATAATAATACTAGTCCATTGATAGGTTTAAATATTACATTAATATCCAAGATCATTAGGTTCACAAGTAACACAAAAATATGACCATGGCATGTTTGGATAGAACCAATCCTAAGGATTCTAGTCCTAGATTCCATTTTTCCAGTGGACTTGGATAATCCAAGGAAATGTCATTTGGCTAGCAACTTTTAAATAAAATCTTGAGGAGTACTGTGGTGGATAAAAACTGGCTTATCATGGATCGACCTACCACAAGCGAAGTTTGGGTGCTCCTCGGGAATATTACCTGTCAGAACACACGGAAGAAGAGACACCTTTTAGGTTAATAGTACTGGTGTGGTGCCGGCCTAAGCCCTCGTTTGTGAGAATCAATAGGGTGGAATGGTAGGGAGGACCGACAGAAGAAAACTGCCGGTGTGGTGGAAGGAGTGGACCGTGCAAAGGGAAACTTCAGGTGTGTTAGTGGTAGAGGACTAGCAGAGGGAAAGAGGGAAGCTTCTAGTGCATCTCTATGAGTGTATGTGTGTATGCTCTGAGAATTAGAAAAGCGGTCCCCTCTTCCTAGGAGAAGATCATATATATCTGACAAGAATACTGGTTGTGGAGGCGGAATTGTAAGGCTGTTGTAACTGCACGATCTTCACGTGTCGAATTTGTTGTAACGACTGATTATTGGCGCTGGTTGATGGGATTGCATGCCAGAAAATCTGCCACTATCCATAACTGCCTGCTCGGATAGGGGCATTACATGTTATGAATGTAGGGAAGGAAGGTGTTGCTTGAGTGTTGGCGGAGATCTTGGATGATCTGTTGTTGGAGCTTTGGGTTTATAGTTGGGTCTTTCAGGTCAGGAAGGACGTTGGAGTGGAAAGGACCTTGGAATGGTGGAAGGCGGCTCCGGGATGAAAGGATCTTCGGGATGGAGGATGACTCCGGGAAGGTCGGATGTGGTAGAGGATGGCTTCGGGTTGGACTCTGAGAGTTGTGGACTTCTCAGAGAAAGTTGTTGGTAGCCGAGACGTGTTATCATCGTAATGAGAGTCAAATTTTGACCATTACAGATGCCCCCGCTTCCCCACTTATCGGAGTCTGAGGAAGAGAAGTTGAGAAAACGAAGATACTCAGGGTGGGTGCTTTAAAACTCAGACGTTTGCGGCGAATCTCTTCAGATCGCTGCGGATATTCTGGAATTGATTGTTGGTTAGACAGCTGGTTGCCAGTTGTAACATCAGGCGACCGGAAAGGTTGTTGCCTGCATCTCTTTGAATTCTGGCATCATTATGACTAGGATGGTAGGGTTTTATGATTTGACGGTGGCGGTTGATCTTTTGCCTTTATTGTTCACCGAAAATCTTGGGATTGTGGCCGACTTTTCAGGATTGAAAATTTGAATTGGAGATGGTTGGGCTTCTCGTCTAGCTCTAAATAGAGGGAGATCTGCGAGGAAATCATTCTTTTTCAAAAAAAAGCTCTTGCTTTGAAACCCTACTTTCTTTCCTTGTTGCGCCACCATGTCATCTTTTCTTCTTTTCAGCAAATGAAGGAGAGGGAGGAGGAGAGGAAGTGGTGATTAGGCTCTCTCCTAGGTGGCTTAGCTGGTGCGTCGCGTTAGTTGCCGTGAAGGGGCTGTTATGGCCAGTGTTTTAAACGTCGGATATCAGGGAAATGTCAGATGTCGTAATCGGATGTCAGATTTCGGAGATATTTCGGGCCATTTAGTAAATTTCAGACGTCATGACGGATAACAAATATATATCATAGATGTCTTAAATAGTGTAATTTAAAAATTCTTATCAAGATAATACATACACAACTTATGCAAAACTACATAAATATGTTTAGGATATGTATAATTAATTTAAACATTTTGCATATATTTACTAATTCATTGTTAAAATTTCTCAATTGCTCCAACTCCAAGACCAATCAACATATTGGGGTTTTCCCAAAATGTCGACCGACATTTCGGGAAATGTCGGCCGACATATCGGATTTTTCTCGAAATGTCGGCCGACATTTTCTAAAATGCCATTTCAAATGCGAGTGGGGATGTCGTGGCGGTGGGAGCTTGAAAATGAAATGTCAACCGACATTTAAAACACTGGTTACGGCACATTAGTTGTTGTGATAGGGTGCTGTCATTGAGGATAGGTGGGAGTCTTGCTTCAACTGGATCGAGCGATCTGGTTTCCAGCTTACTTGGTCTTGGGTGAACAAGCTTCGACCTTGAGGCCATTAGCTTCCTTCCTGATGGCGTGTATGAGGAAGGTGAAGCCTATCGGCTTGGTGCGCCAGTGAATTGCTTCTCACGATGGGGCTCAAAACTCTTCCTCAGAGCACCTTAGAGGGGAGGTGATACCATCACCTTGTGTCTTGCGGGTCCAGTCTTGTCGGACACCCCCGCCTTACTCTTGTATGGATTCCTGGGAGTCCGATTCATTCTTCTTCCAAGTGCGGGGAGGTCTTCCACAAGAGGAGCCTTCATTTTTGTGAAGGAACCTCTAGATCATTTTTCTCTGATTTTGAGATCTTCGGATAGTGGCACAAGCAATGAGGTGGTGCCTTTTAGTAGGTGTTCTTTGGGTCGTATCCTCAGAGTTCGGGGGTGAGACTTGATGTAGCGGCCTGATGGAAAGATCAGATATGGATCATATGTATTTCTTTTCTAAAAATGTAAACATAGATATGTAAAAGGGATTTGTATTACTTTTGTTATATGTAATCAAATATATTTAATAGAATGTATTCGGGATGTAAAGATCTTTGGAATAAATATATATATATATATATCTGTATGTATTTGTGGAATTGAAATGGTTGTCTGAATCTTGCATAATTTGTTTTTATCGTTGGTTTTTTGGAATTGATATGACCATGTCTCTTCGGAGTGATGATCTATCTCTGGTATGGTTGGTTGGATATGGAGGGTTTGGCGAGTTTGCTCTGTGTTTCCGAGTGGGGGAGATCCCATCAGCGACAGTTACAAACTTTATGCTTCCGAGTAGGGGAAATCTTAGCAACGGAGTTGAGTTCACGGTTTCTTCTGAGTGGGAAAAATCCCATCAACAGAGTTGTGAACTTGGACTCTGTGGGGGAAATTTCTGCAACGAAGTAGGGACTCTGAGCGGGGTAGGACCTACAACGGAGGGTTTCGACTGATGTAGGCTAACCGAAAGGGAGCCCGTAGGCGGGTGCTCGCGTTTCCGTCTGCGAGTGGGGGGGAAATCCCATCAGGGGACATGCAAGCATGGGAATCCTGACGGGGAACATTCTTGTCAGCGAGAAAGGATGATGCGAACACAAGCATGCAACAAAATATCTTAAATCAATAGTTAGATATAACACAATAAATGTAATGAAGCTAATATAAGTTTAACAGAGTGGATTAACAAAATTATGTGTACTTAGTTTCTAATCGCACAAAATTAGTACGTCGAGGGAATAATCCAAACAGGGAAACCCTCATGTATATACCATATGTCTTTTGCAGTTATAGGCTAAATATACACAATCCATGTTAATTCGAGATAAACAATAATGCAGGCATATGCAAAGACTATGCTATTGAAATAAAAGCGGTTTATGTTTGGATAATACCTGGGTGATTATATCTTTACGGAGTGTTTAATCTGTATATTTGGTAGGGTCTATTGGTTTTGGAGTGTTTTGGCAAGCTTGCAGTGTTATCTTTGAGTGGGGGTAATCCCATCAACAGTACTTGCAAACTTGGTAGGTTTCTGAAGTGAGGTGTGATCTATCGACATATTGAATGTGTCGACTCCGAGTGAAGGTGAACCCATTAGCGGAGTGGAGTCCGGACCTCCGAGTGGGAGAAACCCTAGCAGCGGAGTTGGATTCACGGTTGTTTTTCGAGTAAAGGAAATCCATCAACAGAGCTGTGTACTTAGTAGGGACCTTAAGTGAGAGTGTGAACCATCGACAGATTGGATGCGTCAACTCCGAGTGGGGGTAGAACCCATTAGCAGAGTGGTGATCCGTGTCTCTGAGTGGGGAAATTCCAGGAACAGAGTTGGCACTGGCAGAGGGAAACTGCTAGCTGTCATCTGCTCGTGGGTCAGATGCAATGTTTTAAATATCAGATATCGGTGATATATATGTCGGCAAAATTATATACCGGATACAGGATACCAGCTGATATATCGCGATATGGTACTAAATATCGGTTGATATATCAATAGTCAATACATATTAGACATTACTAAAAGAAATAAGTTATTATCCAAACATCATATAAAAATATCATTGAAATACCACAATGAATATGAATAAAATAAAACGATCTCTCGAGGAAAAAAGTAATTATTCAAATAAATAACTATATCGGCCGATATGTCAGATATTTCATCTCAGATATCGGCCGATATATCAGCCACATGGTGATATATCAGCCCATATCAGTCCAAAATAATATCCGATAAATTTTGTACTTATCTTATCGTTTTGGATAAAATACCGTTATATCGGCCGATAGTTAATACAATGGTCAGATGAGGGGAACCCATAGGCTAATTGATGTGAAATGTGATTACGTGTTTAGAAATCAGCAATAAAACACTCAATCATACTTCACCAATAAGAAATGATCGTTAGTAGGAAAATATTAAAAAAAACTAATAATGCAGATGGATATAAAATAACATGCATAAATTAATCCAATTTAAATCGTAAATCAATTATAGACGGTAATTTACGGAGGTAAAAGATTCTACGATCAATATCAAATATACTGAATTAAAGACAAGCAGAATCATACAATGACAATTTTGGTGGACAACATTTAAGTCGATAAAATATTAGAGTTAATTATCAAACTCAAAATAACTGATTAGGATAAGAGCTTACCTACTGAGGATCACGTCAGACCTCAGTGACCTGTAGTCGATGTTGGTGCGTAGATCTCGTCCTCACGAACACAACAACTTGAAAATCACCTGAATTAGAGTTTGTATGTGTAAGTTATGGGCTGAAAACTAATACGATGCCTTAACGGGGTTGTTTAGTGTTGCGGGTCTGTTTACTGTAGCTCGCGGGTTCGATACTGTAGCACATCGGGTTCGATACTGTAGCAGAATTTTTTTTCTGTTTTTTTAATTTTCTTTTGTCAGAGAAATTGAGAAATAGAAATAAAGTTTTGAAAAAGGGATTAGAAATTGAGATTAGGATTTTGAGAGTGAGGAAAGAGATAGGGAAAGGGATAAACTAACTAGGATTTCAAACTCTAATTAGAGTTTCTTTAAGGGCTTCACATATAAAGAGAAATTGTAGAGAGCTCACAAACTCATACAATTTTAAGAATTTTTTTCTCATTGCATATTGTTTGATATAAGATGCTTTTATTGGCTTTTACAAAATTGAACACAATTCAAACTAAAACTCCTAATTAAAATAGAATTACAATTTTAACTTTTAGAAAATAAAATTTCCAATCAAAGTGAGATTACAACTATCAAAAGGACAAATAAAAAAACTCAAAATAAACAAACTAGAAAATAGAATTCTACAGCTACTACGAATCGGAACGGCGTTTTCTCCACCGGTAAAACATGTGCCATACATGTGGCTTGATGTTCGCGTCATTCTCTGTGTTGGAGAGAACTCGACTCCGTTGAGTTAGAAGTGGAAGTGTTTTCATGCTGCTCCAAAATTTCATGATCAATTTTCGACAATTCACTACGATTTAGCCATGTATCATCAATTGGTACTTTTTTCTGTACAAAAAATTAGATATCTTAGAATTTCACCATCTTGGGTGGTGATAATTTTATCATTTAAGAATTTATCAACTTGACATGCTGTATAAGATAAAAATCTGATAGTGGTGAAAGAAAGGGGCTCTCGAAAATAGGCTCATAAAAATGCTTATTAACAAGTGGGATAACATCTATGAGACTTTTATAATCCACTAAGCAGTCAATATTGAAAGTAGAACTGATGCCAAAGTCTATAGAAAGATTATAACATAAATATTATCGTTCAATTTCATCAAGATTTGAAATGGGTTAGAACTACAATCATGCAACTTTTGAATATCACCAATATTAAAAGTATTTAATCTGTTTCTAACATCAGCTCGTATCTCACGGTTGGCATTGTTTTCTGTAACTTTATCACTGACTTTGTGGGTTGTTCGTGCACGTGTGATGCAAATGATGATGCAGACTCAATGACTTGATACTGATCGGCTATGGGGATAAGTCTGTGGAGAATTTTGATTTAAAATTTAACATATGTTATAAGAAAAAAGGGGATGGTGTCGGCAGTATGGGAGGAAGAGGTTGGTAATCAAAACAGGTAACGACAGCCAGTTTTTTAAATATCGGATATCGGCGATATACCGGTCAGCAAAATTATATACCGGATACCGGATATCGGGTGATATATCGCGATATGTTACTAAATCTCGGTTGATATATCAATAGTCAATACATATTTGGAACACCATGCAGCCTGACTAACAATAGGAAACCTTATGATTCATCTACATTCTCTTGATGGTCAAAGTGTCAATAGTTATTACCGTGGATTTCACTTCAACCATTATCTTAGTGATAATTTATTCCTGATCTTCGGAGCAAGGCTGGCGAGAAGCCATAATTATGTCCTGCGGGTATGGTGATGAATGGTGCATATATGTGATGCAGGAAATGCTTTGGCTGGAGAAGTTTGTACGTTTAGTTAACACTTCATAGTAAATTAGTAAAAGCTCTTTTCTATTTTGTTCACTTTATTTATCTGCTTGTAATAGTGTTTCATTAAACTTGTGGTTGGATTTTGGAAACTTTGGAGTAGAGTAAATCTTGTGTAATTGTACTATGTTTTTTGATACTAAAATTTTGATATTTCATGTATAAGATTCCCCTTTATCATGCATCACACTACCGGTGTTTTGTGCTTTGAATTCTATGTTCATGCTTTACCCTAATTACTATTGGTTTTAGATTTAACTTTCTTTGGTACAGGGATATGCGCTGATTGAATTTGAGAGCTACAACGAAGCACATGCTGCAATTCAAACACTTAATGGGACTGAGCTTCTTACTCAAACCATTTACGTTGATTGGGCATTTAGCAACGGGCCTTTCAAGCGCAGAAACATGAGGAGGAGGTATACTTCACTTACATCTTGTTCTCTCAAAATATTTTTTTTATCTGAAGAGAATTTGTACTCTAACCACGTCCTCTCTTCAGACTAAGTCATCCACTTTAAGGTAGAAATGTATTTGACACCAGATGGGTTTTGTGTCTATATCTTGATTTGTCCAAAACTTTATATATATAGATATTTCTCTTCCAGCAGTTATCTTGTCACATACTTTCTCTTGATTTCTTGATCTTATTTGTTTTATAATCGACTTTTACTTGTTTTTTGTTACCAGTGTTACGCCATATAGTTGCAACCTCTTAGAAACACGTATAGTCACACTCAAGCACACATGCCTGCACTTGGAGACATGGGGAAAAGTTTAATTAGGAAGAGCGTATGTGGTTAGACATTTTTGAACTGCAAATATTTGCAATCTTTATTAATGTTGGAAAAAAATTTGGTTTAATTTTAACTTTAAATACAAGTTTTCTATTTAATAAACCAAATCTCTGGAGTAGAATGGATGCGCATGAATTTTAATCTGTTGAAAATTCATAATCATCATCTAAGACTTTTCCCATCAAATGGGTTTGACTATTGAGCGCTACTTGAGGGTTTTGAAAAGCTTCGAGGTAGAATTAACCAAGTCTTGGTATTGGCTACCAACATGGTGCAAGTGCACCCCTTCATGAGTTGGTGCCATGTTCCTGGCTGAGGCAAGTGTAAGAGTGGAGGTCCATGTTATAGAACCTTCACTGCAAGTTGGCAAGTTATGTGAGCCTACCTTCATGTTGGTGCAGTCTAGGCTGATGCAACCAAGTAGTAAGCCTGCAAAGTTGGGCCCAAATCCTGTCTGTTAAGAAAGAAACTCGGAGAAAAAAAAGGGTGAACCTTCGGCCGATATATATTGGCCAAAATCAGGCGATATCGGCTCAACCCGATATGGCTGATTTTTTTTTTTAATCAAATCATATCGGTATGAGTCCAAAACCAATATATTAGCTCATTATTGGCCATGTTGGTCGATATTTAGAATCACGAGTGCAACCCTTCATGAGTTGGTGCCATGTTCTTGGCTGAGGTAACTATAAGAGTGGAGGTCCATGTCATAGATACTGCCAGTTGCTGCAGTCTAGGCTGATGTAACCACGTAGCAAGCCTCCAATTTCCTATAGGTCATGTAAGAGTTTACAAGGACTTAAAACGATATGGTTTGTTATAGGACACTGGACTCAGCTTTGGGCACAAACTATTCTGAAGAACCAAATTGGATGAAATTCCCAAGCCTCTCAAAAATTAGTCACTGAAATTGACTAAGAATTATTGAAATAAGTTTCCACCTCGTTTGACCACTCTCCAGGATCACGACACGTGTTCAGCCGCACCAGAAGCGCCTCAAACAGACGATGAACACAACACGCCAATTGACTCACATCCAACCCCCGAGGAGAGAGCCTCAAACCTTGCCCCGAGTTCACATTCAACCCCGGGAGAGACCTCGGCCCTTGCCCCGAGCTCACATTCGGCCCCAAGGAGAGGACCTTGGGACCTTCCATTCTCAGACATCAACAACTATCAGACCTCTCCCCGTCTCCGTTGGACGCCACTCAGCAGCGGGGTTCCGTGTGTCACGGAGGCAGTTATAATGCAACGATATTCCGACGTTCTAAATACTCCCCTATTTTAGCGCGAGCAATTTTGGATATTGACGGATATCTCGACATGCCAATCTCAACAATCAAGCATAACAATCTGAGCAGCTATGAAAATCTCAACGAGCAGATCGTGCAGATTCGAGAAATCTGCACTGCCAGTTATGATGCTACAGAATATTTATACCCCTAGAGATCTATGAAGAAAGGCATGACAACAAGAGAACGAAGATATTGTAAACACAGGATATCTCCACTAAATTTACTGTAATCACCAGAAAATATAGCGAATTCTCTCTCTCTCTCCTCCTGTGGTTCTTTCCAATTAGGGTTTTCACGTAAAACTTGTCTTCGTCTGTTTACTGTGCTTGAAATCTGAGAATCATATCTAACCTAATTAGACGCCCTTTCCTTCTCTTTGTTTGCGGTGCGAGATTGAACGTTCGGTCGCCGCGTTGGAAAATCTCCACTGCAAATTGGTACTTTCGTTGAGAGTTGAACTAAAGATTGATTCCCAAAACCCTAAACCTTACACAATACGCCGCTCGCCAAGAAGTCAAGAGGAGTAGCTATCACCTCTCCGTCAAAATGAGGCCCCGAGACAGCCTCAAATTGCTCACTTCCTCTCCTTCAAAATGACGCCCAGAGATGGCATGAAATCCTACATCACTTTCTTTCAGAGTCAACTGACCAAAGTCTCCAACTGTGGTGAGAAAGTATCTGCACTCGCATTCATCAGCGGGCTGCAGGTCGCTCATCCCTTGTACAAACATCTCCTGAACCACGTCACCAAGATGAGCGAGATCTTTTCTCGAGCTCAGCCATACATCTAGCTCGAAGGGGCGATGGAAGCTTCCTCCAACTACACCGCAAAGCCGGCTGATGGCGGGGGGAAGTCAAAGTCTTATGAAGCTCCCAATTACGCTCAAGACCAACATCGGGGCATCCCGTTTACATGAAGCAAGCGCTCCCGATCCTCTCCTCCAGCTCACTCCAAAACGACAGATCAATGAAATGTTTCACTCTGTTGAAGCTACCGATCAACGAAATCTTTAACACCATCAAAGATCAACCACTCCATTATAATCCTTCGCTCTCCGGGTTGGAGGAATACTGCTCCTACCACCAAGGCAAGGGGCACCAGACCATCCATTGTTGGCCCCTCCGGAACTACGTGGAGGAGCTTGTAAAACAAGGCTTTCTCAAGAAATATGCCCTTACTCCCAAGGCCATATCTGGACATCCAAACATCCAAACCCCACGGGAACAAAGTATGATCACACAGTACAAGGCAATCGACTGACTCTCCGACTCCCAAAAACACGGGATGTACCTTCTTCCAAATTTAGCTTCATGTACTGCATTTATGAATAAAATGTCTTTTATTCTCTTACTCATGACAATACATCCCTTCATTGGAGTACCTTCATCGCTCACAGAGCTTCCATCCACTCGCCTGTAGATGGAGATTCCCCACTCGGAAGCAACGATAAGACTACTTTACAACAAAGCATCCATCCACTCGCCCCGTAGATGGAGATTCTCTACTCGGAGGCAGCAACAAGGTTGCTCAATAATACATCAATACATCCATTTATACGCCCCGCAGATGGGAAATCCCCCACTCGGAGGCGGCAACAAATTTCTCTGATGTTGGGATTTCTCCCACTCGGAGAATGTATGTACGTTCTACAGATGGGATTTCCCCCAATCAGAAACGTTAACGCAGATATGCCTACGGGCTTTTCTTGATCGTCCTACGAGAGTCGAAACCCTCATGTTTGGGATTTTTCTCACTCAAAGTCTCCTACTCTGTTGCGGGGTTTTCCTCTCTCAGAACCCCCATTTGATGTTCTGTTGATAAGATTTCTCTCACTCGGAACACAAACACTAGCCTACGGGCTCCCCTAATCTGAACCTACGGGCGAACTAATACATCCATATTCTGCAGTGGGATTTCCCTACGCGGGAGACAGCTCCGATGTGGGATGTCCCCCACACGAAGGGGGACTCCAACACTGGGTTTACTCTCACTTGGAGGTGCCGGATCGTTACCTTGGGTAGGGGCCCCTATCTAGAAACACATCCAATTTGTCGATGGATTGTACCCCCACTTCAGGCCATTTTTATACAGGTGTCGACAAGGATACGACCACATGTGCCTAGGTATATTTTTGAGGATTTCCTTGATTGGATTATCCTCTCGACGTACCGGCCCCATGCGTGCGTACTCCGGTAGCTTCACCGAGGATAGAAGTGACAGGCATCGCATTTTCAATTTTGTTTAACTATTAAATGCTACATTTTTACTTAATGTCTCATTGTATACTTATATGTGCACATCTCTACTTTTACATCCAACCCTCTGCATATGCGCCCCGAGATGGAATTAATCCCACTCGGAGGCAACGAGAGGCCATCTTACAAACATTCCAATCACTCTACAGTGGGATTTTCCCCACTCTGGGTCAGGGCTTCATTGTAAGGATTTCTCCTTCTCGGAGCCGCGACATCGTAACTCTGTAGATGGGATATCCCCCACTTGGAAGCAGAAGTGAACCCAACTCTGCAGTCGGGGTTTTCCCCCGACTCGGGAGAATTGCTTGCAGGAACCGCAGATGGGTTTTCACTTGGGGAACGCACCATCCTTCTCATCATTCCAGAGCACTGCCAGGACAAGATTCACGAGAGCTGTTCAACATCTCAGAGTCAAAGCAAATCACCAAACAGACATACAATTACAAATTAATGACAATCAAACCAGACAAGATCTAAACAATCCTTCCATTTCAAAAGTTATCACTTTGTTACAATTTTCTGATTACATCCATCCAAATACAATCTTCGTTACATCTAATAAGAGTAATACAAGATCTATCACATGCTTATGTTTACCTTTTGAAGGGAAAAATAGATATCTTTTGCCACAATGTCCACGACAACATCCAAGTGATTAACTCCTAAACAAGCAATACTGCACTCCTTGGAGCGCGATGATACTGAGAACGCTCAGGAAAGCACCCAGAAACAAAAGATCACGTCTCGAGCTGCAGACTGAAGCTTGCAAGACAGTGATGATATCACCGCCAAATCTCTCGCCTCGAGGACGAAGTTGGGGTCGAGGAAGAGGAGGTGACACTTCCGCAGTAATGAAGACAACCAGACATATGCCATGACGACGGGATCAGAACCATCATCAAAACACCCCCTGACCACGCTATCAGGAAAGAGAGACACTGAGCCTCAACTCCAGACTGAACCAATCTGATCAGAGATCAGATGAACTGACTAGACTGAAGCAAGAGTCCTGCCTATCCTTCATGACAGCCGGGCTTCGTTGAAAAAACTGATGCTCCTCGACGTGCCCATCGCAAAAAATAATGCTTCCGCAATCGGACTTCCGAACATTAGGAGCGCAACAAAAGTGCCTTCCTCTCTTTCTTTCCTCCACCGGACGAAGAAGAAGAAAGACATCACAACCCATCGGAACGTGAGTGTTTGAAAGCAGAAAGTTTTCAGAAATTAGGCATCCCTCCTCGAGGATTCCCCTATTTATAAAAGGGGAAGAAGCCAAAACGACTCCCGTTCAAATTCCCAATCTCCAAGAAACCGGTCCATATCCTGAGATTTTCTGCATGTCAGATCATCGAGATATCAAGCGCCACTGTCACACGATCTCATCCATCATAACAGAGAGATTCGAAAAGACGCCAGCCTGGAAGGCAGCTGTCCCCAGATCAAGCCCTTAGATATGCATTAATTAGCCATCCAGATGTTCCACGACCATCCAGATTCACTCAAAGGCTCCCACCCATTTCGCTTTTCCGATTTCTCTCACACGATTCTAGCAATTGCAAGAGCGGGGTTATCCGTAGTGGTCAGAATTTAACCACTCCCCAAGATCACGATCCAGCCGTGCCAGAAGCGCCTGAAGCAGACGACGAACATAACATGCCTATCGGCTCACGTCCAACCCTGAGGGGAGAGCCTCGAGCCTTGCCTTGAGTTTACATTCTACCCCGAGAGAGACTCGGGCCTTGCTCTGAGCACACCATTAAGCCCCGAAGAGAGGACCTTGGAACCTTCCATTTCCCAATATTCACAACTACCAGACCTCTCCCCGTCTCTGCTAGACGCAGCTCAGCAGCGGGGTTCCCCGGGTCACAGAGGCAGTTATAATGCCATGATATCCTCACATTCTAAATACTCCTCTATTTCAATGCGGGCAGTTTTGGATATTGACAGATACCTTGGCATGCCAATTCAACAATCAAGCACAACAATCTGAGTGGTTATGAAAGGGTCTCAATGAGCAAATCGTGCAGATCCGTCTGCACCGCCAGTTATGATGCTATAGGATACTTATACCCTTAGAGATCTATGAAGAAAGGCAGGGCAGCAACATATCGAAGATACTGTAAACACAGGAAATCTCCACTGAATTCACTGTAATCACCAGAAAATATAGTGAATTCCCCCCACCCTCGTGGCTTTTCCGAATTAGGGTTTTCACATAAAATCTTTTGTTTTCGTTTGTTTACTTTGCTTGAAATCTGAGAACATCCCTAATCTAATTAGACCCCCCTTCTTTTTATTTGCGGTACGAGATTGACCGTTCGATTCACCGCGTTGGAAAATCTCCACCGCAGTACGTGACACCAGTTTCCTTTTGTTGAAGCAGCAGAATTCATGTTTCAAGCATCTGCGTTGGTGGATTGAATCTTTATTCTTATTTCTTGAGAAATAGTTGTATATTTCTGGTTTGGTATAGTGGTATGTGTCTGTTATGTGTACTTTAGTTTTGCAGTTCTCTTAATAATTTCTAATTATGAATCACACCTGTAAATAACCAGTGAAACAACAATCACAATAGTAAATTTAGCCGGTAACTTCATAACTAAATACGAGGATGGATGATATGTGGAAAGGCATGGTCTCCAGCTCTCCCTTCTAATGCTGCGCAACCATCTCACAAACTACTTTCTAATGTTTGAAGCTCAAGCCAAGCCTTCCCCTTAAAAAAAAGAAGAAGAAATGTTTGAAGCTCCGTCAAGTATATCTATGATGTGGTGTGCTACTCTGGTATATGCATTTTAGTTTGCAGTCATATTATTTTTGAATTATAAATTGCTTACTAAATCAATGACTGCCACCTAAAAACCCAAAAGAATGAATAATCCAACATGAAGGGTATGATCAAAATTTAACTATTAACTTCGTAATTAAAATACAGATCTATGAAGTGTATAGTCTCTTTAACTCCTTCTTTTGAATCTAGAATACATTCTATAGAACACACACATATTCAATGAATGGCTGTCTTTTTCTCTTGGAGATCTACTAGAAGACAAAGTGAGACCATCCTATGTTTTGTATGTTCTAGTAGAAGCTTAAATTCAGGTTTGGCATAAAATGTGTTTCTTGGTGGACTTGAATTAAAACAAAGTAGAATAGACGCTCGTGCTGATCCTGTATTGCTCTGTATAGAACCAATCTTGTCTTTGTTGAAATGATGAGTAGATTCTGAGTTGTTTTGACTTCTACTTTAGTCTGGCCAATCTGTAATTACGTCTTGATGCATGGCAGTTCCAATAGCCTGGTTGTTTCATCATAATAATACATTTCTCTTTGTTGTGGTGGTGTCATGTTCTTCCTTTAACAGATCCCCACGTGCTCACCGTTCAAGGAGTCCTCCCAGGAGGAGATATTGAGGTTTCTTAACCCATGCCATCAGATGTGAGGATCAATGTGTTTTTCAGGATTTGGTTGATCTTTCTCCGTTCATTGGAGATCACTAGTTTCATATAAACAGAATTTGTGGTTTGCCTCGGTTGTTTCCAGCTTGTATCTTTAACTCGCTAACCCGTGATTGTGTCATCCTTGGTTCTCTTTGAATTATCTGATTTTTCTGCACCAGTGAACATTGTAATGATTTCAAGAGTTGTTTATGAACCAATGACATGTTTAATATCGATATTACCTATAAACGTTATCAATTTCCTTTTGGAGGGACCCAACTTTTGATTATTGTATCATGCAATGTTTGTTTTTTTTGCAATTTCTCTGCTGTGTTTCTGTGGCAGAGTGAGTCTAATTTCAGTCAGTTGGCCGCAAAATTATACCGGGATTATTGCCCAATCTCGTGCTTTACGTTGTGGTTTATACAAATTGAGATTCCATGATTTTTGAGTGAACCTATTTTACAACATTGGAGTAACTTTCAATTATGCCTTTGAGCGAAACAAATCCATCAACAGCAACATAGCCTCCTTTTGTATCGTGGCTGATGGAATGCTTCCTCTTTGATTGAGGAGAATTTCTGCGTGTTTATGTTACGCATTTGTCTGCGTGGGTGTTAGCAGATGATTTTAGAGTCTGCGAACCCTGGCGTCTGTCAGTGACCTTGCATTTGGCCTTTGAACATCCACTTTATATTGAAATTTGCTTTGCTTGAACATGGATTCGGTTTGCGTTGATCTTGTGCTCTTGTTTGCTCCGAAAATGATTATTGTTTCCATCATGATTAAAACTTGGGTGCTACACGCGGCGCGTATTCGTTTCCCCATCGCTTGGCATTCAAGACAACTTGATTAGTGATTGACAGTTGTGGGTTAGTCTTTGTCGTTATTAAAACATGAGTTATCGTCACCGTTGGGTTTGCGCTCGTCATATGTAGCAAATGTTCTAAAATAATGTTCTTATATATTTCACTAAAGAAGCATGGACACTGGATGCAAGGCACGGGTATAACATGGACATGGACACAATACGGGACATGGAAATTCCTTTAAAAGGACACATTGACACGGTGATATGGTACCTAGAATATTAAAAAATAATCAGAGGGAGTGCATAAATATATTCATATATTCACACTCCAAACATCAAATAATATCATTACACACATTTTTATGATTTTACAAAAGGAACATGTATTGACTCTTCAACTTTTGATTAATGTATCTCACTTTTTATATCAAAACATATCTAATTCTAGATGAATAAAGATTTTGACAATATTTATTCACTATAGTCTTTAAAACACATTTGAAGAAAGATGAATATCTAAAATATGTTTTTTTTTTTTTTTTTTTTTTTTTTTTGGTGTGGGTGGGGGGGGGGGGGGGGGGGGGGGGGGGGGGGGGGGGATATGCATGAGAAATATACAGTACTTGTCAGAAGTGTGGGATAGGTGTTTTAAATTTAAATTTGTAGTATATAATTGAGGGCATATTTGAAAAGTATCACAATGTCCAAGAACTGCCAGTGTCCATCATGGGTGTCAATGTGTTTGATACAGATACGACTTCACGGTAGACGTGTTTGCGCGATATAATATTTAACAGCAAGAAAAAGATGATTATAATAATGTTCCTTATGAGAGATATATTTGACAAGCATAAAATGTATCTTGAGAAAATGTCAAGTGTCCCAAGTCAAATGTGTTCTAAACTTGAGCATGTCTGATGGATTTGTACCCTAATGCAGATACAGTAGAGAGATGTCCTATAAGTAACCAAGTGTATCCAAGAAGTGACTTGTGAGAGATAATCTGAGCAGACATTAAGCAGAAGCAATGACATGTGTACCAACAAAGATGAAGACATGCTACTTCTATTTGGTTTGAGTAGTTTTGAATATTTTTATATATTTTCTTTTTATTGTATATTTTTTATTTCTTTTTCTTTTATACCACGTCAAATGTAATTTGAGAATTATGTTTTGTAAAGCCTATAAAAAGCCTCATGTACTAGTAAAAATATCAAAGAATAATTTGTCAAAAATTTTCTCAAATTTGTATGATATTTTTATCTCTCTACAAATCTTTTTAGGAGTGTGAAACTCTAAAAAAATCCTAGTTAGGAGTGTGTAACCATAATTGGCCAAATTATCCTTTTATTAGAAAAACCGTAATCCTTTTCTTTTTCTTTTTTCTTCCGCATGTGCCACCAACAATAACCCTGACCTTATTTTTTTCCTCTTCTTTTCCCCTTGACTTCCCTGTCGCAACCGACATCCCCTCCGCATGAACCCACCACCTCCTCCCTTCATCTTCTCCTTCGTCTCTCTTCAACTGCATAGAACCCATCTCTTTCTTCTTGCCCGCCTACAACCACGACCGTCGCCGACTGCCTCTCTCTCTTTCTCCTCGGTCTCCTCTTCCCTCTCTCAGTCTCATCGCAACCTCATCACCGCTGCCTTCTCCCCTATGCTTTCGGCAGCACCTTCTTCTCCTTGCATCCCATCGCTTAACACCTTCCCCTCCTCCCCTCTCGATTGCGACACCAGGCCGCCGTCATTCCCCCTCATCTCCTTTAACCTTTCTGACTTTGCTGATTGTCTCCCCAACCCTCCTGAGCTCACCAACGAGCGTCACCCCGCGACATCTTCTCCGGCTCCCCAAATAGCAAGTAATTTCAAGATATCCAATCAGGTTTGTAACCCGACTTCAGACCCAAACACGATCAATCACCAAGCGGGTTTAAGTTTCTTAAACCCATCGGCATCAACAGACCCGACCCGACAACTCTAGCGCCCGACTCGCTACAGTGTAGATCCTGATTATAGATATAGTGCAGACCCGGATCCACAACTAAAGACCCATTTGCGGAACAGACCCGCTAGAGTGCGAGCACGATTTTTAAGGCATTGGAACCGTGGAAGATAGAGCTACGCATCTACAGAGTTCACAAGGACACTGAGATCAACGTGACCCTTGATAGGTATGTTTCTGATGCGAGCAGTTATTTTGAGTCTAATAATTAGTCTCCAAGTTCTTATCATTTTAACTATTGTCTACAAATATAATGTGAGACTGTGTGATTTTACATCTGTCCACAAATATAATGTGGGAATGTGTGATTCTATTTTTTTTAATTCAGTAGCTTCATTATTGATTATGAACTTTGCCTACATGGCATAAGTAACATCAGTTAATCATTCTTGTTTTGAAATAGATCAGATTATGCATGCTAATTTGATAATTCATTAGCTAATATTATTAGTTTTTAGTCTTTCTTACTCACGGTCGTATCTTGTTGGTGGAGCATAATTTTAGTTATTTTATTGCTGATTTTCGCGCACACAACACATTTCACATCATAGACCCACTTTATGATGAAAATGTTGGTGCTGCATAGATGCATAGGATACTCTGATGACATTCTCAAATACCATAAATCCAAAGTAGACTAATAGTCAGGGTAATTCCATAGATTTAGAGAAGTATTCATGCAAACTTATGTCACATTCTTGGTTCTATTCTCGCCAAAGATTGTATTGCAATCTCGTTCGAGAGGCCAGTCTCATTAAAGAGGGGCCTCAGGCTTCTACTTCTCAAAGCTGGAAGCTTCCACATACTATAGATACCGTTGTGTGTATGATGTTCTCTTAAAGGGTTGCAACAGTGTTATGCCTCTTATTTGCTGTTCCCTCAGAGACAGGAAGTTAAAAGAGAACAAAGCTGCACCATTGTCTCAAGCCATGCTTTCTGGGACGGTCTTTCTAAGACCATTGTCTTGGAGCAAGACAAGTCCTGCAGTTGTTTTGAAGAAAATATTGATGATTCTCTTGTTTTCTACTACTACTCCCTTGCTGGAAAATGCGGTTTGTAGGAGCCTATGTATTATCTAGACGTTTACTTTGTGACTGAAAAAGAGTTTCTTCATGGACCTCTGTGACCCTTGAGCTGCAGCAAAGCCTGAGGATACGGCCTTGTTCCTTGATGAATCTTGTGAGCACAAATGTAGGTTAAATTAGTAAGTTAAAGAAGGATTTTTTGGAGGATTAGCACAGCACAAATAATAAATTTAGATTTAAAAAAAATATAGGGGTCAAGTGAATCTACCAAAAACATCCATCACTCAAATTTAACAGATCAAGTTGGAATGGGTAAAGATGAACGAACATTGAAGAGAGGCAAACAGGAGATCATACTTGTAAAGACATTCAGAATTGACACACCCCATTTGCATGAAATTGTTCCTTCCAAGATAAGCAAAGAGTTGACCTTGTCAGTTCCTCATCCAATCTCACGTATTCAACCATTTGATGGTTGATTATTCTCTACTACCCCAGTACAGATTTTTGCTATCAGTGATCATGATTCTAGTTTGATCAAATGTTATCTGACAGCTGAGATTGCTTTCATTAACTTTGTCAAAGCATTATTTTATTCGCAGTACCATTAGGTTGTTGTAAGATACCACCTAGAAAGCGCAAGGGTTGGTCTCCATCCATGCACCTGCTCTAGTAAAACAATTGGGATATTTGCAGCAAATGTACGATTTGCATGTAGATATTTTTACATGGGGGAAGAAAGCAACATAAATTGTTTGCAGCAGATATTTATCGTCAGTACATAGTATGTGAAATTAAACTTAGTGATGGATCAAGTTTGTCACAGGTTTCCAAAGTAAAAATTGGAGAGTATTTTGCTGAGAGAAGGGCCTTGCAACAATCTGGAAAAGATTAGTGCAAATTCCTCGTGGAGGACATTTGAGTCAACATCTGTTTTTCCTTCTTAAAGTGACATTGCTTTTAGGGATTGGACATTAATTCCAGATAAAAGAAAAAAAATGACATTGCTTTTAGGGGGTCAGAACAAATTTAATCAAAAAGTATGTTTAGTGTTTGATTCCCCGTAAAAGGTTGTAAGTAGCAAGTGAAAATTGTGACTTACGACTTATGACATTTGTGTGGACCGTAAGTCATAAAATGTATTTGCAGCTCATTTAAGATCCACTTGTAAAACAAACAGTTAATTTTGTGATCATGCAAATCTCACTTACAACTCACTTGTAGTACAAACAGTTAATTTTATGGTCATACAAATTTCACTTACAGCTCACTTGTAGCACAAACAGTTAATCACTTACAGCTCACTTGTAGTTCACTTGTAGCACAAACAGTTAATTTTGTGGTCATACAAATCTCACTTACAGCTCACTTGTAGCACAAACAGTTAATTTTGTGGTCATGCAAATTGGTATTTCAGACAGTTAATTGTAATTAGATTAATATTTTTAAACTATTAGATTAATCTTTTTAAATTTAAAAAATTAATTATCAAATAAATATTTAAAGTTTTTATTAATAATTTAATAATTTTTAATATTAAATTTTTTATTACTAGATTAATCTTTTCCATTACTAGATTAATATAATGCATTTTATTAATTTTAATTCTTACTTAATTAATAGATTCGTAATATTTAATATAAATTTAATAAGTTTTGATTATTAAATTAAAATTTTAATTATTTAATGTTTCATTTTTAATATATTTAATTTAAATATTTTAATATTTACTAATTTTTAATATTTTTAATTATTTAATAGTTAATATAATATATTTCTAATAAATTTAATTTAATTATTTAATATTTTTAATATTTATTGAAAATTTTTTAATATTTAAAATCACCAAACAGTTAGTTTTGCGCTCAACTCTTACACTTAAGAGTTACACATTACGACAGCTAAATACCGTAAAATACAATACGCGTTCCTACTCACAATTTTATTACCATCCAAACACTGTAAAACTTACTTGCATGTAACTTACTTATAACTGTAAAAGAGTTTGCGACTTGAGACTTACAGTAACCAAACAGGCCCAGTAATTATCAACAAGTTTTGCTGATAATATGTCTCTGCAAATTGTTTGTTTCTACTTTGGAGGTTTCTTGGCTTCTGACCTAGTTGTTCCTGCCCTAGTGGTACTTACAAAATTTTGGAAGTTCTACGAACATTTTAGTTGTGGAAGTCTCATAAGATTATATTATGGCATTGTAAATGTATATTTGTTTCCAGACATCTCTTAATTCCAAAATCAACTCTGATGAATCCAAATCAACAAGTGTTGTCATATTTATCCAAAAAATATGCTATTAAATAGTTATTATAAACAAGCTTTAGTGAAGGTTGTTTGTTTCTTCTTTGGAGGGAAAATTGTCTGTTCTTGGCTTCGATCCTAGTGATACTTGCAACTTTGGGAAGTTGGGTGTACATTTTAGCTTTGTGGGAGTCTCAGAATTATATAATACGGCATCTTAAATGTACAGTTGTTTCAGACAACTATTAATTCCAATTTCAACTCTGGATGAGACCAAATAAACAAGGATGTGGGGTCATTGGTAGTCTTCTTACCCCCCATCAAACAATGTCAACATATATTTTCTTGTGCCAGCTGAATTTTTCTGTACTCTGCTCCCATACTTTCCAACATGCACTATGCTTAAAAGCATTGGGATAAAGATTTGCTGTTACTTTCGCATGCACTCTTTACTGCTTGTTCCTTCTACACTAGCGTTGAACATTTATCTCTGAATTATTCTACAGATTATAGAGTGATGTGCCCAGCAAAGAGCTCAAGAAGCAGGTTCTGGGTTTGTGGACCGTCAAGCTATTTGAAATGTTTGCAAGCGAGGAAGTTCTATGGAGAAGATCCTTTTTATTTCTGGAAATGTATCTCCTTTGGTTGTATTTTCAGTTGCTGGTGACTCCAGTACTGTTGGCTTTCAGATCTAAACCTTTCATGGTGTAGGAAATGCATATTCTTTAGGTGGTTGTATTTTCATATTTCTAGCAAGTCCACTGGAGGCTTTATGATCTAAACATTTCAAGGTGTTTCCCTCTTTTGTGTTGGTTCTTGATATTCAAGTATTTGCTTATTGGCAATTTGCTGTCTTTGATTGAAAAGTCTGTAGATATCATCTGTTATATAAGCAAGAAAAATCCTGGAAAATAAATGTTTGCAAGGCACAATCACATCTGAAGAAGATACCAACAGTTTTTCGGGTGTTTGGATTCAAGGAAGTGGGCGGAATTGAGAAAGTGGGAAAGTGACATTTCTCACTTTCGCTGCGGGGGTGTTTGGATTCAAGGAAGTGGGCGGAATTGAGGAAGTGAGAGAAAGTGACATTTCTCACTTTCGATGTCCATCCAAACACTGAAAAAAGAAAATGAGAGAACTCTTTTCTCTTTTTCTTTTCTCTTTTACACAATTATTTTCTCACTTCTAGAATGCTACAGGTAATTTTGTGGTCATGTAAATCTAATTTGTACTAAGTTGTATCTCAAAGCAGTTAATTTTGTGGACATGTAAAACTCACTTGCATTCTAATTATAGTCTAATTTTTTATAATTAATTTTTATTTTAATATTATTTTACAGTCAACTTTGTGGTCAACTTTTTTACTTCCACTTTAACATTATTAATCAAACACCGAAAAACACAATATACTTTTCCACTTTTACTTCTCAACTACCAATCAAATATCAGAAAAAATAAACACAAAATTACATTTTCCAAAAAGAAAAAAACTCTACTTCCCACTTTCTCACTTCCACCCACTTCCTTGAATCCAAACAGGTACAGAGTCATGATCTCATGCCAAGTGTTGGAGTCCATTACATCCACTAATCCAATTTATTTTAGCTGAATTCAACTGTAAAGCAATAACAAAGGAAGAAGAGATGAAAAAGGATGAGGTAACACTGCACCTCAAAGTCAGGTATGATAAATTTCTTTGTAGAATAAAACCTTTGGCTCCAGCTTTTGTTTTGATCTGCGTTCATTGATGTTTCTCTGCATTCATTGATCGTTATACTCTACTCATCTTTGTTGAGAATTCTGCTTAACAAGAATCAATCTGACAACTAATCAAGATCACTGAAATATCAACAATCTAATTGGCCAGGTCGGCAAATATCAGGTGGGAGGTTTTCCGTTCAATAGAACGTTCCTTAATTTAAGAACCACCTTTCAATTTCCTTCCTTGGTTAAAACACCAATTAGACTGAATCTAAGTCAGTCTCGATATACTGTAAAGTATATCCCCTGTATAAAGGACTTAATCCACTTATACAGTATTTAGAGTGAGGTACGCTTAAAGCGAATCTCCTTAAGACAATTACGTCCCCCGCACCGGTGCTAACGGGATAATGGACGCTGGTCTCCCAAGATACAACACTCTTTCACGGTATTTGGATAGCACTACCAAATCACCGTACGGTCGAACCTTAGTCAACCAGTACCTTCACAGGATCTTTGAAGCAGCGGTACAAGGACAAATTTCAAACGAATATTTGCCTTTACTCTCTGGAGGAGCCCCACTGTTGAGGACGAAGGAAGGTAGAAGAATATCTTTCTTCAGAAGTACCAGATTCAGATAACAATTCTTATAAAAGAATCTGTTGAATTTTCTGATTTCTCTTTCAGAACAATTTTGCAGAATCTCCTTTGGAAGTCGCTTTCCTACTTCTCGCTGGAAGCTCGGTTCAGAACGCCGAAAGTCACTTCGCGCAGATCAGAACTCTAATAGAGGGAGAGAGAGATATTCTTTGTTTTTTGTTGGTGTGTCTGAGAATGAAAATCTGGAGCGCTATTTATAGCGCTCCGGGAGGGCATTCTCGTCCGCCAAAAGTCAACAGTTGCGACGGTTCGGACAGAACCATCGCAACCGTTCAAAACCCATACCCGCGACACCCGGTTCAAAAAGAACCAGGCCAGGTAGGGAACCCAAACCCAAACCCAACCCCGGACCCGAGCCCGACCCGGCCCGGCGCTGGCCGCTGCCAGCGGCGGCGCGCGGCGCGCGCACGTGCGAGCATATTTCCCTCCTTTTCGCGCGCGAAAACTCCAAGTACCAAAGGGCACGCCCTTTGTTCTCAATTTCTCTATTTATACACCATAAACTTCCATCCCATGCTCAATGTGGGACTAAATGCTTTTAGCTACCTTTAGTCCCGTTTTGGCTTTGAATTAGCCAATCTTTGGACTTGAATATCTCATTCATTCGTAGTCAGAATTGAACATGTGAATATACCACGTTCATCCCCAATGGAAGGAGAACACACTCCAACCATCATCCAGTTGATTTGATCAACGGATCTCGCCATAATTCAGCTCGAAGATTCGCCTTCATATTCTTCAATTCCAACAATCTTTACGTTATTTCTTCTTGTTCTGAGCATACACTTGCAGATTCATTGTGATCCATATTATGATGATTATTCTCGGTCATGGAATAGCGAAGGAAATATTAGTATATACATGAAGGGAGCTAGATTGTGAACTACACCCCTAGGCCAATGCAAAATCAATTAAATCATAGAGACTTTGCCCAATGAGCAGAGATTTAGCTAAAAGCTAGAAAACTTACAGCTAACGCACGCTACTCATACTCCTCCGAAGCACAAATGCAAGTTCGAAGGTTGAAAGGAAACAACTCCAAAGCGAATTTTTTTTGGTTTTTGTCAATATGAGACATTTAAGCCGACGACTCTTTTAATTGGATATTAGTAAAGGGCTAAGGCTCTAGGAAGCAATCATGAGAACCAGAAGACAAAAAGAAAAAGAAAGGAAGGTAAAAGACAATAACAGATGACTTCTATGAGTCACACATATACAGTTATAATTATTTATTGTTGTGCTATGCGTCAACTAATGCTTGGCGGTTAATTAACGTACTGCATGACTTATAAATTTCAGCTATCCTCTATTGTCCAAATTGCATGAACAAGAACAATGAGAACCTTTTTGGCAAGAGCTTGCTTGAATTGCGTGTGAAATAGCCACCGGAGAAAATTAGGCCAAGAAAATCATAAAATACTCTGTTGGATGTAATAAGCCACCAATGCCCCAGCCTAGCTCGTGTTGGATATTTTCAGTAGTGTTGTGGCCACAACGTGCCCAAGTGGCCGGAATAGGAAAGCCCCTCGGGCTGCGAGGAAGGAAAATGTGAGGAGGGCGTTGTGCAAACATTTCAAGATGCAGGAGAACTTAGTTGCCCCTCATGCCTACTTTAGTTGGCGGAGGCGCGCTGCTTGGGCGCATTATATAAATTGGCTGTTCTTAGGGATTCGAAAACGGGCCGGACCGGGACGGGCCGTCGGGTCAAGGACCGGGCCGGGCCAAGTCCCCGCCCTCACGCTAAAGGCGGGCGCCCCAGCCCGGTCCCCATCTGGAGGACTGGGGCACGACCCGAGTCCCCGCTGGGCCGAGTCGGCCCAGATAATTAAAAAAAATTTATAATAAAAATAAATTTTTTTTCAACCTTCAATTTGATACTGTGATTAGTGCATTGAAGTGGGGTGTCAAGGTCTTGCATTCAAACTCTAGCAAACACATAATTTTTTACAATTCAAAAAAAAAAAAAAAAATAAGCCCGCCTGTTTTGGGAAGGGGTGTAAAAAAAATTTGCAAAATACCCCCCAAACCACACATAATTTTTTACAATTTAAAAAAAAAAAGATAGGGCCATTGGGGGTTTTGCAAAACCAATTGCAAAATCCCCCCCAAACCAATTGGGGTGGGTCAGCCCGGCCTGGCTTGAGTTTGACCCGGCCCGGCCGGACTGTGGGCCTGTTTACGCAAACTCGAGCAGGGCCCGGGTCTCGGGCCGCGACTGGGCCTTGGTGAACCCGAGCCAAGCCGGGCTGACATGCCCCAGCTAATTTGAGGGACATTTTGCAATTTTTTTTGGCACCCCCTCAACAAAACGGCTAGGTTTTTTTTTAATTGTAAAAAATTATGTGTTTGGGTCGTGCCGGGCCCGGACCGGGCATGTGCAGGTAAGCGAGCCGGACAGGCCTGTTTGCACCCCTAGCTGTGCTAGTATGTGGTACACCTGGTGGCCTGATAGTTATCATTTGACGAGACAGTTCAAATTACCATATATGGTTGGGCAGAATCAGCTACAAGAGGTTTATGGTGAAGGAGTGAAGTGGAAAATGTCGGGAATATACAGCGGAGCAGCCATTGTCTGCTCTCTTGAATCCTTACCTTTGGCGAGATCTGATTCGGGCCATGATTTATCTTTTGTTAGTGGACCGTGCTCGTCAGGCACCAACTTTAGCTTGCTTAATCTCACGGGGGAGTAAATATATGCATTGGTAGAACTAGAAACGTGACACATGAAATTAGAAGATATAAGGTGTAGTTTTATCCATTATAAAAGGAGTAGAAGGCGCCTCCAATAATGAACAGGTCCAGCTCTGACAATCGAACGCATTTGGGGCATTGTGTTCTATTGTTTATTCCTTTTGATCCCCCCTCCCTTTTCGTTTTTTAAGTTTTTTGTCACTCTCTTAAATTTCACTTGATTTCATAACTTGGATTTTGTATAAATTGGTAGAATTTCATGAGAGCCATGTTAGAACCTTGCCGAAGATTCAACGCGCACGTTGCCGACAAGATTCACAGCGAAGCTACACAAGAAAACTCACGCGAATTGTAAACACGATCTCGAATTGGTGCTACAAAGCTTGGCTTTTTTTCGTTATATATTCCTCTGTTTTTAAAGACAACTAAATGGAGAACAAAATGGAAAGAAAAAAAACTGCCTTCAATCAGGCCGATCACACAAGGTAACTAACCTAAATATGGTATGCTAAATTACTGCCTTCAATCAGGCCGATCACACAAGGTAACTAACCTAAACATGGTGTGCTAAAATAGTGGCACGTTTGCTAAATTAGTGGCAAGGATTATTTCCATCAATTTTGTGGCACGTTTGCTAAATTAGTGGCAAGAATTATTTCCATCAATTTGTGGCACGCAAGGATTATTTCCTTCAATCTCCTCCTAAGCCTTATCGTGCACCTTCAACCACATTGATCATGCCGATCTTTGAGCGAAATTCTTGAAATTTTGCCCTGCCCAATGACTTCGTCAGGATATCACTGAGTTGTTCTTCACTCCTGACGAACTGCACCTTGATCAGACCCTTTTCTTCGCATTTTCGGACCAGATGGTACTTTACCTCGATGTGCTTACTCTGTCCATGGAGGACCGGGTTCTTGATCAGGGCGATGGCGGACTTGTTGTCCACTTTGAGCAGAGGAGCGCTCGGCTTGGACCCCTGCACTTCTCCCAGCACTTGAGCGAGCCACAACGCCTGGCAGGTCGCATTTGCCGCAGCAATGTACTCCGATTCACAGCTGGATTGCGCCACAATCCGCTGCTTCTTCGACTGCCATGAAATTGGGCTTTCCGCCAGCATGAAGATGACTCCAGTTGTGCTCTTTCTAGCATCAACGTCTCCAGCAAAATCAACATCGCTGAAACCTGTTAGCTGGGCTTGATTTCCCTTCTTCCTGCCGAACCAGAGCCCCCAGTTGCTTGTTCCCGCCACATAACGAAGAATCCGTTTCACTGCTGCAAGGTGATCCTCCTTTAGCTCCTCCAGAAAACGGCTAACATATCCGACTGAGAACGCAAGATCAGGGCGGGTATTCACCAGATACCTTAAGCTCCCGATGAAACTCCTGTATGCTGTAGCGTCTGATAGGTAGTGAAAAATGCATAATTGTCATCATATTTACCATCACATTTGCACATTTATTCATATTATAATGCACATTTATTAATATTTTGTTATTTAATGTGTGCAGGCCTCGAATTATTATTTTAATAATAAATAAAGCTTAAAGAGCCCAAAAGCCCAGATCCAAGCCCATGTTTGAAGCCCAGGTGCAAAAGCGCAATTACAAGAAGTCAAAATGCAAATACAAGGGCTAAAAGTTGCAAATATCAAAGATAAGGGAAGGATAGACTTCTATCCAACCCTAAACACTTGCAGGATGAGGATAAAAGCCCAAGATAAGAAGGAAATTCGTGGATAGAAGATTTGGGATATTTGAGATCAAGGTAACTTGATTTCTAAGTTATCTCGAAATCCCAATATGAAGAGCCAGGATTGCACTTCCAGAAGCAGGCGCCCAAATGAATGGACCAGGAGAGGCCACGCGCCAAAGCGCGTGGCCAGACGTCACCAAACTGCCGCAGAAACGCGGCAAAAGCCGCAATTCTGCGGCAGTGTAGATGAGACAGGGCAACAGCTTTTTGGCGCGATCTTATCCGTGACTCCACCGCCTTCTGCACCTATAAATATCCCTGCAGGCACAGCAGAGAGGGCATCCAGAGACGTATTAGGGTTTTCTTTTAGCTATTTCTCTTTAAATTTCAAGCAAGTTGTAATTTTTATTTCAAGCACATTGTGGAAGAAGGAGCTTGTATTTGGGAGACGTTCATCGAATAAAGGTTACCTTTTTCCTATTTAATTTTCTGCTATTTAATTTTATTTTGTGATCTCTCTGGTTTTCTTTTTAATCTGTGATCTCTTCTGGTTTTCTTTTCTTTGTTTCTTTGCAATCTTTCTTATTAAATAAAATAAAAAAAATAAATATTGAAAAGATAAAAAAATGATGAACTAAATTCCTCTAGTGGTTTGCTGAATTTCTTAAAGCAACCCTAGAGCAGTTAAGCATTGGTTTGATGGATGACAACTTTTGAAACCCTAGGTTTAAAGTAGATTGCTTGAAGATTAAACGATGATTAGTATTCTAATCTAATATCACAACATTAATTAATTCTTCACATTTCATATCTAAGAACTTTGACAACGCAACCTCAAGGTAAGACTTCTTTTGTGTTGTTCTTAGATGTTAGGATGAAAAAGTGTTGGACTTTTAAGAGTGATGTTGGTAAGATTCTAAATCTCTTCTCTTGCTTGCATATATTACAAAAAAAAAAAAAACCTAGGATTAAATCCTTGTATTCCAATATGATGATCAATAGTCTTAATTTGCAATAGGGTTGTGGTAGAAGATCAGCAAAGCCACATCTTTCATATCATATATCTCAAATCTAATCACTTCTTCTCTATTTTGAAGTTAAAGAGGAATCGAGTCGAAAAGCTTGCATCGCATCCTTCCCTGAGGATCACGACCCGCTTGAGCCCTTGCTACAGCGGATTCACATTGAGACTAAGAAATCTGAACTCCATTTCTATTACTAAAATCTCAATCAATTTTTGGCGCCATTACTGGGGAAGGAACGGCACGATTTCCTCTTTCTAATCATTTTTTAATTCTTTCTGTTTGCAGATACAGAGAACAGGAAAACAGAGCAGCAGTAAGGACATACAGCAACCCAGTGCCTCTGCCCTCGAAGGCAGAGCACCAGGGCCTACCAATTTGCCGCAAATTTGCGGCAAAAGCCGCAAAATTGCGGCAATTGTAGTGAACTACTAACCTGCTTTTCTGCAGGTTGTTTTGCATTGCAAAAATCTGCTTACTGCTGTGATTATTTTTCTCTGTGATCACTCTGCAACTGCTAATTAATAACATTAACCCATTTGTTGAAAAAAAAAAAATTTTAGACTCTTGCATTTAGGGCACGTGTCTATTTACATTTTTTTAATTCTGTTGAAGAGTGCTGGCGACAAGGTACGTTTGCATAGCATATAGATTAGGAAACACTCTTGGTTGTTTACTGCTTTCTTGAGTGATTACTTTTCTACCGCTTTACACGTACACTAATTCATCTTAAGGGCATAACCCATAAGCAAGATAAGGTGGGGATTTCATCACCCTTCCTTGGCCCACAAATCATATCCGTCACACTCACAACCCTAACCTTAAGTAAAATTTGACTAGACGTTGGCCCTAGGTTAACTCGGACTCAATAGGAGATTGACCGAAGGATGAAAATTGTTCGAAATTAACTCTTGTCAAATCGGTGTCTAGGCAGGGGATTGAGGGCCGAAAGCCCGAAGAACGGTGGTTATTAATTAAGGAACGTCTCTGACGGAAAACCTCCCACCGGTCTTGCCACCTACCTGGCCGATTAGCTTGTGGTTAACGTCGACAGTAGACCTCCTAAGGACAGTCTAAAGTTAGGAGTCGTCTAGGTCAAGGCTTACCCTAGATTAGGATTTTTGATTGTTTTCTTTTTATTGATTGATTGGGTGAACTTGTTTGCTGATTGTGCATGCCCGCTTGGTCGAGAGACCCACTTACATCCAGGCTAACTAGAACTAGTTCACCACCCGAGCTCAAGCCCGACTCACACATGGCACAACCACAGTCACTCCAAGATAGGTTCTATCCTATTAGAACCTCTCTTCCTTCTTGCATCCAGCTCACTATTGAAAGTGTTGACCCATTTGAACTCAAGCCACAATACATCAACACTCTTCCCAAATTTCATGGACTTGAATCTGAGGATGCATACTTCTTCATAAGAGAATTTGAAGAAGTATGTCTCATGATGAATATACCTAAGTTAGGAAACGATGCTATCAAACTTAGGTTTATCCCCTTTGCTTTGAAGGATTTAGCAAAGAAATGGCTCTACAGTCTAGAGGCCGGTTCAATATCTTCTTGGGATAATTTCATTAAGGCCTTCTTAAAGAAATTTTATCCCGTTCACAAGACTGCACTGATTAGGAAGAATATCCTCCAGTTTAAGCAAACAGCCAATGAACCTTTTTGGAAATACTTCGAGCGTTTTAAGGATCTCCTTGCCCAATGTCCTCACCATGGGATAGAGAAATGGCGACTTTGCCAAGTTCTCTATGATGGATTAGATTATTCTACTAAAACACTGTTAGAATCCATGTGTCAAGGAGGATTTCTGCAAAAGAATGAAGATAAAGGATGGATATTGTTTGAGGAATTAGCTGAAAAATCCATCCAATGGGACCCTACTCCTGAAAAATCTAGGACTAATGACCCTACTTCTTCTAAAGGAGGTATCCATTCCATTGAGGCCAACGTAGCAACCGATGCTAAGTTAGCTGCTGCTATGCGTAGACTAGAGGCTCTTGAAACTAAAGAGCCAGTCTCTGTGAACCAAGTCAGCCCAACATCTTCGGCGGGCTGTACTTATTGTCAAGATATGAACCATGTGTTCGAGGAATGTCCTGTCTTCATCGCGCATCAAAGCTTGCCCGAACATATGAGTGCGGCCTTCACAAGGCCTGCCAACAATCCTTATTCACCCACCTACAATCCCGGTTGGAGAAATCATCCCAATTTTTCGTGGGGCCCAAGCAACAATGATCAAACTAGACCCAAATTCTCCAACAATTTCCAAAATCCGCCCTATCAACAAAATTTCCCTAGTCAAAATCCTCCACCATCTTTCCAAAATTCACAAATGGAGACAAGACTTTCAAATTTGGAAAGAAAGATGGACACTCTAGTTAAAAGCCACGACACGCTGGCTCAAGTTTTAACTAGGATAGAGATCCAATTGAACTAACAAGAGAGACAGAGGGGTACCCTACCGAGTCAACCATTGCCAAACCCTAGGAATCCTAAGCCAGCCAATGAGGCTCAAGACCCAAATCAGTGTCATATGGTTCATACACTCAGATCGGGGAAACAAGTTGATAATCAACTATCCATGCCATCGGATCCATCTCAGCCATCCATTCCACCTAGCTCCACTTCCATTCCATCTAGCTCCACTCCTGCTCCATCCAGCCCCAATGAAACTGAAGCTGAAAAGTCAGCAGGTCAGATGCACCAGCCTATAGCTCCATTTTCAAATAGGCTTAGAAGCAACAACAATGCACATATGGAGAAATTATTAGAGGTGTTCAATCAAGTTAGGCTCAACATTCCACTTCTTGATGCAATCCAACATGTCCCTAGTTATGCCAAATTCCTTAAGGACATGTGCACCAAGAAAAGAAAGACTAATGTGCCTAAGAAGGTTTTTCTAGCCACTAACATTAGTGAGCTACTGTCCAACCAGATCCCTATCAAGTATAAGGACCCAGGTTGCCCCACCATTTCTTGCACCATAGGTCGAGCCGAAATCAATCGAGCACTCCTCGATTTAGGAGCCAGCATCAATTTGCTCCCTTTCTCCGTGTATCAACAACTTGGATTAGGTGAACTCAACCCTACCCAAGTTACTATTCAGTTGGCTGACCGCTCTATCAAAGTTCCTAAGGGAGAAATCAATGACGTTCTCATACGGGTAGGAGAATTCATTTACCCAGTAGATTTCATTGTCTTAAAGACACAACCTGTGTCTAATCCTACGTCCTAAACTCCCGTTATCTTAGGAAGACCGTTCCTAGCAACCGCTAATGCAATTATAAATTGTAGAAACGGTTCCATGAGACTGACTTTTGGGGATATGACCAAGGAAGTCAATGTTTTCAACCTAGGTAAGCATCCCTACAATGTGACCGACCAACCCTTTGAGGTTAACTCCATTGAGAACATGACGAGTGAGCATAATGATGAGATCATATTTGAGTCAGAGGAAGAGTTAGAAACAAGTGATATCAGTCTTGATGAGATCGAATGGGAATCAAATCTGAGTTCTATAGAGATGGGAGATTCTAGCTTAACTCCTCCACCCATCGAGCCAACTCCTTCTTTGGAGTTAAAAGCCTTGCCTAAACATCTTAAGTACGCCTACCTCGGTGAACAAGAGACGTTACCGGTCATAGTTGCATCTAATTTGACTAATAGGCAAGAGGAAGACCTACTGGCAACCCTTAGGAGACATAGGGAAGCCATTGGTTGGACTATGGCAGATATCAAGGGACTTAGCCTTACGATAGTCCAGCATCGTATCCATCTAGAGGAAGGGGTTAGACCAAAGAGGGATCCACAGCGTAGGCTAAACCCACTCATGCAGGAGGATGTACACGCCGAAATAGTGAAACTGTTAGATAATGGGATCATTTATCCCATTTCCGATAGCGAATGGGTTAGCCCAATGCATGTGGTCCCTAAGAAGTCTAGCTTTACTGTGGTAGAGAACGACAAGCATGAGTTAGTGCAAACACGATTGCCTACCAAGGTGAGAGTATGCATAGACTACCGCAAGTTGAACGCAGCCACTAAGAAAGATCATTTTCCCCTCCCTTTCATTGACCAAATGTTGGAAAGATTAGCAGGTCATGAGTATTACTGCTTTTTGGACGGTTATTCAGGGTATAACCAAATTCCTATAGCCCCGGAGGATCAAGAGAAGACAACGTTCACGTGTCCATTTGGGACATTTGCCTACCGTCGAATGCCTTTCGGCCTATGCAATGCCCCCGCCACATTCCAACGTTGTATGTTAAGCTTGTTTTCTGATATGGTCGAGCGTTTCCTAGAAATTTTCATGGACGACTTCTCCGTCTATGGAAATTCATTTGACCAGTGTCTCCATCACTTGGAGCTAGTGCTGAGTAGGTGCACCGAAAAGAACTTGACCCTCAATTGGGAAAAGTGTCACTTCATGGTGCAACATGGGATTGTCCTAGGTCACGAGATATCTAGGGAAGGGATTAAGGTAGACAAGGCCAAGGTGGAGATCATAGCGAAACTTCTACTTCCGCGATGCGTGAAGGACATTCGGTCTTTCTTAGGACACGCCGGATTTTATCGTAGGTTCATTAAGGACTTTAGCAAAATTGCTAGACCCCTTACAAACCTTCTAGCTAAAGACGTGTCCTTCATCTTTGATGATAGGTGCCATAGTGCATGGGAGAAATTGAAAATGGAACTTATCTCTGCTCCTATCATCTCACCTCCGGACTGGTCTAAGCCTTTTGAGATCATGTGCGATGCCTCAGATTTTGCGATAGGTGCTGTCTTAGGACAGCGTAAGGACAGCAAGCAGCACGTGATCTATTATTCGAGTAGGACGCTCAATGACGCCCAAATGAACTATACTACAACCGAGAAGGAATTCTTGGCAGTAGTGTTCGCTTTGGAGAAATTCCGCCCATACCTACTTGGGATCAAGACCACGATTTTCACTGACCATTCTGCTCTTCGATACCTTATGCTTAAAAAAGATGCGAAGGCCCGACTCATTCGTTGGATCCTTCTCCTTCAAGAATTCGATCTCGAAATTCGAGATAAAAAAGGTGTCGAAAATGTCGTAGCTGACCATCTCTCTCGTGTGCCAAATGCAACTTCTGACGAGCTGCCCATCAATGACAATTTTCCGATGAGCAACTTCTAACCATCTCTAAGGAGCCATGGTTTGCTGACATAGTAAATTACTTAGTCACAAACCAAACACCACCTAGTTGGTCTAAACAGGATAGATACGATTCTTGTCTCAAGTTCGGTATTACATGTGGGAAGATCCTTATCTTTTCAAATATTGTAGCGACCAAATCATTAGGAGATGTGTCCCCGACGAGGAGACTAGAAGCGTGCTAGCTTTTGTCATGAGTTCGCTTGCGGTGGACATTTTGGTCCCCGCAAAACTGTCGAGAAAATTCTGCAAAGTGGCTTTTATTGGCCAACTGTGTTTAGAGACGCATTTGAGTATTGCAAAACTTGCACAAGATGTCAAATGATAGGAAGAATTTCCAAACGAAATATGATGCCCCTAAATCCCATTCTAGAAGTAGAACTTTTCGACGTATGGGGCATTGATTTTATGGGACCCTTCCCTAATTCGTTTGGGCACCAGTACATCTTGTTGGCCGTAGACTACGTGTCAAAGTGGGTAGAAGCTGTCCCTTGCAAGACAAATGACAACAAAGTTGTTGTCAAATTCTTGAAAGATAATATCATCTCACGCTTTGGAATCCCTCGAGCCATCATTAGCGACAATGGCACACATTTTTGCAATAGAACTTTTGAAGCTCTTATGCGAAAATATGCCATTACTCACAAGTTGTCTACGCCCTACCATCCTAAAACTAGCAGGCAGGTAGAAGTTTCTAATAGGCAAGTCAAGCTCATTTTGGAGAAGACTGTGAATCAGAATAGGAAGGACTGGTCCACCAAACTGGTGGATGCCCTATGGGCATATAGGACTGCCTTTAAGACGATTCTAGGAATGTCTCCCTACAGACTGGTCTTTGGAAAGGCTTGCCACCTTCCTGTCGAGCTAGAGCACCGGGCCCTTTGGGCAATTAAGCAGCTAAATTTCGATTTAGATAAGGCCGGTGAGTTTCGGAAATTACAAATTTCTGAACTAGAGGAGTTGAGGAATGATGCATACGACAATGCAAAGATTGCGAAGGATAGAGTTAAGGTTTTTCACGATAAATTCATCACGAGAAAAACTTTTGTCCAAGGACAAAAAGTTTTACTCTACAACTCTAGACTTCATCTCTTTCCCGGCAAGTTGAAGTCAAGATGGACAGGGCCATTCATTGTTAAGACTGTGTTTCCACACGGAGCCATAGAGATCTACGACCCCAAAAATGGCAATGCATTCAAGGTAAATGGTCAACGTCTTAAAATCTTTTTGGAGTCTGTGCCGGAAGCTAATGCGGCGATGGGTCTTTTTGACCCACTGTATCGGTGATTATATCTTTCTGCCAGTTCATGCATCCATATATTTCATTCATACATTAGGGACAATGCATGAAACAAGTGTGGGGGAAGGGTATGTAATATATAAAAAAAAATATATATATATATATATATGAAAAAAAAAATATACAATAAAAAAAAAATTTTTTTTTTAAAAAGGATAATACTTTGACTTATTTTTTTGAAAGAAATCTAAGTTAGTTTTAAGGATTAGGAAAATCATGATTAGGATTTCTAAAAACTTGGTCAAAATAAATAAATTGTTTAAATTTTAGGTATAGGAGGAGAAATTGAATAATTAGTTAGTCTTAATTTTTACCTTAATGAAATGTGCATTCCTAGTACATATCTAGGATTCTAAGACAAAGACCTTGTGCCTCATAAAAAAAAAAAAAATAATATCACCAATTGAGCTGGATACATGTGCCTCAAGAAGCATAAGTATTCACGCCTAAAGGTGAGTTCTAAATAAAAATAAAGTCCTTAGTTTTGTGGCCTAATTCATTCGAATTGAGTCCGCGGGGTGTTTTCTCACCTGGTGCCCTAAAGCCGACCGGTTTGGGAGCCACCGACTTTAAGTTCGCTACATGGGTGGATTAGAAAGCCTAAGAAAACTGAGAAATATTATACATGTATTAACACATCTAATAGTCAATTAGTTAGTTATGAGGGCCTCAAGAAGCCTTGATACTTATACGAAAGAAAATGAGATGAGTTATACATGCCAAAAAAAAAAATTATATTAACACATCTAATAGTCAATTAGTTAGGTATGAGGCCTCAAGAAGCCTTGATACTTACACGAAAGAAAATTAGATGATGTTATAAAAATAATAAAGAGGCATGAGAGTCCAAGTTAAGGAATTGCTAGTAAAAATTCATAAGGATGCATATGATTTTTGGTAACGAAAAAGACTATATTAGAAATTCAATTTTAATCCTTACCTAAAATGAATAACAATTGACTTTATAAAGACTAGGTTTGAAGAATGAATAAAAATGAGGATCCTAAAAACTTATAGACTACTTAGTCTCTTCCAATATAAGTCAAATATTTTCCTTTTTATAGATTTGTGGGTGTAATCCGCTGAAAACCCTCACGAGACAACACTCGTCCTCTAGGGTAACCTAGGGGTTTAACGGCTTGTTGCACACGCTAAGTGCAACCGTGATTCCTACGAAAGTGAGTTAGTTAGATTAGATTTTCTTTTTCTTTTTTTGATTTTTACTCGAGGACGAGCAAAAAGATAAGTGTGGGGGTGTGATAGGTAGTGAAAAATGCATAATTGTCATCATATTTACCATCACATTTGCACATTTATTCATATTATAATGCACATTTATTAATATTTTGTTATTTAATGTGTGCAGGCCTCGAATTATTATTTTAATAATAAATAAAGCTTAAAGAGCCCAAAAACCCAGATCCAAGCCCATGTTTGAAGCCCAGGTGCAAAAGAGAAATTACAAGAAGTCAAAATGCAAATACAAGGGCTAAAAGTTGCAAATATCAAAGATAAGGGAAGGATAGACTTCTATCCAACCCTAAACATTTGCAGGATGAGGATAAAAGCCTAAGATAAGAAGGAAATTCGTGGATAGAAGATTTGGGATATTTGAGATCAAGGTAACTTGATTTCTAAGTTATCTCAAAATCCCAATATGAAGAGCCAGAATTGCACTTCCAGAAGCAGGCGCCCAAATGAATGGACCAGGAGAGGCCACGCGCCAAAGCGCGTGGCCAGACGTCACCAAACTGCCGCAGAAACGCGGCAAAAGCCGCAATTCTGCGGCAGTGTAGATGAGACAGGGCAACAGCTTTTTGGCGCGATCTTATCCGTGACTCCACCGCCTTCTGCACCTATAAATATCCATGCAGGCACAGCAGAGAGGGCATCCAGAGACGTATTAGGGTTTTCTTTTAGCTATTTCTCTTTAAATTTCAAGCAAGTTGTAATTTTTATTCAAGCACATTGTGGAAGAAGGAGCTTGTATTTGGGAGACGTTCATCGAATAAAGGTTATCTTTTTCCTATTTAATTTTCTGCTATTTAATTTTATTTTGTGATCTCTCTGGTTTTCTTTTTAATCTGTGATCTCTTTTGGTTTTCTTTTTCTTTGTTTCTTTGCAATCTTTCTTATTAAATAAAATTAAAAAAAAATAAATATTGAAAAGATAAAAAAATGATGAACTAAATTCCTCTAGTGGTTTGCTGAATTTCTTAAAGCAACCCTAGAGCAGTTAAGCATTGGTTTGATGGATGACAACTTTTGAAACCCTAGGTTTAAAGTAGATTGCTTGAAGATTAAACGATGATTAGTATTCTAATCTAATATCACAACATTAATTAATTCTTCACATTTCATATCTAAGAACTTTGACAACGCAACCTCAAGGTAAGACTTCTTTTGTGTTGTGCTTAGATGTTAGGATGAAAAAGTGTTGGACTTTTAAGAGTGATGTTGGTAAGATTCTAAATCTCTTCTCTTGCTTGCATATATTACAAAAAAAAAAAACCTAGGATTAAATCCTTGTATTCCAATATGATGATCAATAGTCTTAATTTGCAATAGGGTTGTGGTAGAAGATCAGCAAAGCCACATCTTTCATATCATATATCTCAAATCTAATCACTTCTTCTCTTATTTTGAAGTTAAAGAGGAATCGAGTCGAAAAGCTTGCATCGCATCCTTCCCTGAGGATCACGACCCGCTTGAGCCCTTGCTACAGCGGATTCACATTGAGAATAAGAAATCTGAACTCCATTTCTATTACTAAAATCTCAATCAGCGTCCACCGGTGACTCCGTGCTCTGCTTGCTTAGTTTCAGCCGCGCCTCCATGGGTGTTTGGCAAGGATTGCATCCTGCCATGCCGCTTCTCTCCAAGATCTTCGCGGCGTATGCTCCTTGACTGAGCGAGATGCCGCTCGCGCTCTGCTTCACCTCGATCCCGAGGTAGTAGTGAAGTAGGCCGAGGTCGCTCATCTTGAATGCTGCCGCCATCTCGTTCTTGAACACCCTGAGGTCGTTGCGGTCCGTTCTAGTGATGACAAGATCATCGACGTAGACTCCGACCACCAGTTTCGTGTCGTTGTTCTGCCTGATGTAGACGGCGTGCTCCGACTCACTCCTCCTGAAACCGAGCGACAACAGAGTGTCGTCGAGCTTCGTGTACCAGGCGCGTGGCGCCTGGTGTAGCCCGTACAGCGCCTTCCGCAGCCTGAACACCTTGTGTTCCTTGCCGAAGACGATGAAACCTGCTGGTTGCTGGACGTAGACCTCCTCCTGTAGGTTGCCGTTCAAGAACGCTGACTTGACGTCCATGTGGTGCACCTCCCACCCTTCGTGCGCCGCGAGGGCGATGATGAGGCGCACCGAGTCCAGCCTGGCTACCGGCGCGAAGACTTCGTCGTAGTCGATGCCGTGCCGCTGTGCATAGCCCTTCACCACGAGGAGTGCCTTATGCTTGGACACCGCCCCGTGTTCGTCCTGCTTTACCTTAAAAACCCACTTGACTCCGATCGCCTTGCGCCCAGGCGGGAGATCGGTGAGGTACCATGTGCCGTTTTCTTCGATGGCCTCTATTTCTTCAATCATTGCCTTCCGCCAGCTCGGGCTGCGCTCCGCCTCAGTGAACGAAGAAGGCTCGTCATAGCTTGTTGCAAGCGGCTCCTCTTCCAGCAGGGCGCGTTGTGCGAAGCCACGCGGTGGGGCCGGCCCGATGATGTCGTTGACACTACGGAACCGGAGCGGTGCGTCATAGTCATGGTCCGCATCCAGGATCTCGTCGTCAAACTCATCGTGTTGCTCCGCTACGTTGTCAGGCCCCCCCGGAGTCTGGTGTGCTGGCGCCTCTTCTGTATCGACAGCCGTCGGAGTCGCCTGGCCCGTGGTGGCGTATTCAATCGTGAAGACGTCGTCACCGCCACTCGGCTCTCCATCGTCGCCGCCGGCACCCCAGTCCCACTGGGCCTTCTCGTCGAACGCCACGTCGCGTGTCACATGGACACGCTTCGTGACAGGATCGTAAGCACGGTAGGCCTTGGAGCCGCGCTCGTAGCCGACGAAGATCATCTTGCGCCCCCGATCTTCGAGTTTCTTCAGATGTGGCGTCGTGTTGCGGACGTACACGATGCACCCGAACGTCTTGAGGTGATGAACCGCCGGCTTCTTCCCATTCCACGCCTCAAACGGCGTCATGCTGTCCACGCTCTTCGTCGGGCACCTGTTGAGTACATATACTGCAGTGCTTACCGCCTCGCCCCAGAACCATCCGGGCAATCCTTTCGTCTTGAGCATGCTTCTCGCCGTTGCCATCACCGTGCCGTTTCGACGCTCGACGACACCATTTTGTTGTGGGCTGTACGGCGCGGTGTGTTGGCGATGGACTCCTTCGGCTGCGCAGTACTCCGCGAACTCGGCTGCGATGAATTCGCCGCCCCGATCAGTGCGGAGCGCCTTCAGCATGAGCCCGGACTCGCCTTCCGCTCGAGCTTGGATCTCCTTGATTTCGGCCGCTGCACGATCCTTTGAAGAAATCACGGCTAGCCACATGTATCTGCTGAGATCGTCCACCAGGAGCAAGAAGTACTTGTTTCCCCTGGTGTTGCCGGCGCAATTGGGCCGCACAGGTCACCGTGTACCAGCTCAAGGCACTGCTTTGCCCGGAATTCTGCCTGAGCCGGGAACGGGTTTCGCCGCTGCTTGCCGGCCTGGCACGCCTCGCACAGCTCCTCTACCTGCCCTATCACAGGCAAGCCGCGTACCAACTCCTCCCGAGCTAGCTTCCGGAGCGCTGTCATGTTGACGTGCCCGAACCGCTCGTGCCAGCGCCACGCCACCTCGTCGCCGCGACTGCACACCGCCAAGCATTTGTCTCTGCTATCTTGACGTGGAGGGTGTATAGTCTGTTGGCCGCCCGCTTCACCATTGCCAGCAGCCTTCCATCGGGTTCCCTGATCTGCATCACTCCGTCTTTGATGTCAATCTTGTAGCCCCTTTCATCGAGCTGTCCTACACTTACAATGTTCGTAGTAGTCGAGGGATGAAATAGACACGGGAAACGATCGGAGCTCGCCGTCTTGCAGGAGAAAGTGATGGTCCCCCGGCCTTCTATCTGCGCCACGGAGTCATCGCCGAACCGCACGGTGCCGAGTACCGCCGTGTCCATCCTCGAGAATGCGGTCCTTGATCCGGACATGTGATTCGTCGCGCCAGTGTCCAGGATCCAGGACTCCGCCTCCCGATTCTTCTCTTCTCCGAGTTGAGTGAACACTTGCTGCTCCCAGATCTCGATCTGGGTGTGTGTCGTCGCCTCTGATTCGGAGCCGCCATGCCTCTGTTCCGCTCCCAACCCGACCGATCCAGACTGCGAGAGTGGAACATCAGTCAGCGGTGAGGTCGCTGGGGCTCCATCGGAAGATTGCACTTCAGATTTCGGCGGCGGGGAAATGGACGAGATTTTCGCGAGTAGGAGCGAGGCTTCTGCCTCATCTTGGACGGTATGAGCTTGCTCCTGTTTGGGCCTGGATCGGCATTCGCGAGCCCAGTGACCCATCTTCCCGCAACGCCGGCACTCGTCCCCAGTGGGTTTTGACTGCCGACCTGGTGATGAGTCTCCGCGTGCGCGCCCGCGTCTCGTCTTCCTCCTCCGCGCCGTCCTGCTCTGCCTCTGCCACCGCTTGCACCGCCGCCGGAGTGGTTCTCCGCCTCGCGCTTCTTCCGTCGCGCGTCCCACTCCTCTTGCGGATCGGCGCCATCCTCGATGACGGTCCACAACGCTCTCGCCTTCAACTTCACCTTCATCAGGAGTGCCCACTCTGAGTAATTGGTCTTGGTGAGGACAGGATACTTACTCCCACCGCTCACCTCACGAATCACCCGCTGGTACACCACACCATCTTTGGAGGCGCCGTCGTTGACCTTCTTCCCAGACATCTTTGATATCCTCGCTCTGATACCACTTGTTAGAACCTTGCCGAAGATTCAACGCGCACGTTGCCGACAAGATTCACAGCCAAGCTACACAAGAAAACTCACGCGAATTGTAAACACGATCTCGAATTGGTGCTACAAAGCTTGGCTTTTTTTCGTTGTATATTCCTCTGTTTTTAAAGACAACTAAATGGAGAACAAAATGGAAAGAAAAAAAACTGCCTTCAATCAGGCCGATCACACAAGGTAACTAACCTAAACATGGTATGCTAAATTACTGCCTTCAATCAGGCCGATCACACAAGGTAACTAACCTAAACATGGTATGCTAAAATAGTGGCACCTTTGCTAAATTAGTGGTAAGGATTAGTTCCATCAATTTTGTGGCACGTTTGCTAAATTAGTGGTAAGAATTATTTCCATCAATTTGTGGCACGCAAGGATTATTTCCTTCAGCCATGCACTCGGTGATTTCATTGTTCACATTGCTTGTACTTCAATTCCCAAAATTGTGTACATTCGTGCTTTGGTCTGTATTGATGATTGACTCCGATCAGTCGAGGTATCCTATGCGACTTGTTCACATGGGTAAAATATTTTTGATCCCCATTCCCATCGAAGGGGAAATGAAAAAAATGGAAAAAAGAATAATTATGAACAAGGTTTTCTTTCTCTGTTCAATTCTATACCAAAAAAAAAAAAAAAAAAAAACGTTAAAAGACAAACTTTGCCCTTTTTCTCAATCTACGCTCCAACACACGACCTGCAGTATGAACTACTGCTTGGTTCATTATTCCTGCAAGTGGTTGCAGCAGGAGGCAATGTTGTTGCGGTCATCCCCTGTCGATCGGAGTACTTCCTCCGCTTTGCCTCTGGAAGCTCCGGTTTCTGAAGATCCTCAACGCAACTTGCATCGGTCAGGCAGGCGAAAGACCGAGCTTTGCCGGAGAAGTATTTGGACAGCCCCTTCCTCCTACAAAATACGTTACAAATCAAGAAGAGAGATGAGTCCCCAAGGCCAACGCAAAGTCAATATATGGATAATGTTATGATGATATAGGACATGATCCTTACTTGCATGGGAGGTGAAGCGAGAGAGAGCGCATATTGAAGGTGGTGGTCAATCCTTCCAATTCCTTGGCTTTGGTGGTGTCGGCGGTAACGACCGTGGTGGTGGTGTTGGCCGCATCCATGAGAACGAGAGGGGGAGAGATGGGGATGAGGAATGCTCAACGCTTAAGTGGCTCTTCTCATTTCAATCAAAGCTGGGAGCTAGAGATGCATATAGGCATGCATTTATGAGGTGGTTAGCTTCTAAAGTGGGGCATACGCGAATGTGAGAGGATAAGCGCGGGTCGAGACGTGGGTGGATCGGAGGCAAGCTCGGTATCGAAAAAGACGGCCTCAATCTTGGCCTCACATGCAAGAAAAGGGCTTCGTGCATTACTTGGCGTGCGCTTTCGTTTCTCATTGCTGTGTGGGCAGAACTTCAACTCTATCCTCGTCTTGGCTTTTTTTCTTCTATCCATCCACGTGCACCATCTCTGCCTGGCGCAATTGTGCGCATCTATCCGAAGGACATATGCTGCTCTCACTTTCTTCTCTCTTTCTGGTAACAAGCTTGAGGCTTGCTTTGAGATTGGCTCGGTCAAAACTCGTTCACATAACCTAGCAAACTCCGCTATAACGAAATCTAAGGTGTCCCTCCCACGTGGTATTTCAGGCAGTCTTTGGGTTTGTAAGAGCTCCGATAGATCACCTATTCGAACCTTCGCGACATTTGGGTGCTTTCATGCGCCTCTTGACTAAAAAAAAAAAAACAAAGCAAAACAAAAAACAAAAAACAAAAAACAAAAAACAAATTCTTAGCTTGCATATAGCTTGGCATGCAGAACTGTATTGCTATGAGCATAGCCTCCTGCACCACTCTAAATCGGACACATAAAACTATAAGCAATAAACGGATCAAACGATTTGCAGGGGAGAGTGTATGAAATCTTTTTAGTAGAGTTTTTTAACTCATTGGAGGATTTAACATAGAGGCAGACAACAACAGCAAATGCAAGTACAGGCAAAGTGTCGACAAGTCCATCTGGTTGTCGATAGCTAATACCAGAGACGTCAATAGAAAGTCTCAAGCTGTCGACAGGCCTCTTTGGCTGCTGTCGATAGCGATTTCCCGGAGCAGGTGTCTCAGGCTGTCGACGGGCCACTCTGGCCGTGACAGCGCTTAAGTTCTGAGTGAATCTAAAACAAGTTCTGAATTTGTTTCAGATCCAAATTCAGAGGTTTTAATTTTCTTTTCTTCGTGGACTATGTGGCTATATATTGAGTGGTATAGTCCCCATGTATTGTATCATGTAATTCTGTACTTGATTGATTAATAAGATCTCTCTCCCCTTCTGCCTCGAGGACGTGGGCAATTGCCACACCTCGTTATATCTGTGTTTTCTCGCTTCCTTCCTCTTTATTTCTTCTTGCAAATTGGTGACTATTCTGCGATATACTCTGGTGTTTGCACGTATATCTCCAACAGGTTCCCAACACGATTTACATCTCAGGTATGTTGGAATCTCTCAAGCAACAAAGAACAATAACACCAGAGAATAGTCACCAATTAAGCAAACAAAGTAATCAAAGGGAAGATAACGAAAACATAAGATTTAGCAAGATTTGACAATTTGCCTGGTCCTCGGACAGAAAGGGAGAGTGATCTTATTAAAATTAATCGAGTACAAGGTACAATCAATAGGGAACAATGCCCTCTTTATATAGCCACAGAGCCCATGAAAATAAGGAAATCAAAAATTCTAAATTCGGATCAGAAATGAATTCTGAATCCAACTTGAGTGCCGCCCAGAGACCAAATGCTATCTACAGGCCTATTGGTCTATCGACAGACTGAGCCACTGACTTTCGAGAAAAACTTGTCGACATCCATGGGGCATTTGTCGACAAGGCTCTATCAATATTCGAGACGAACTGTCGACAGACAAAGCAATATGCTTCTTTTGTTAGCATATCCACGTATCTACTACATCCTAACACTTCATGTAAAATCTGTACTAACACCAAGAAGTTAAAAAACTCCACCATTAAAATTTTACACTCTCTCCGCACAAGGTATATGTTGATTGTGATCAATTGAAAGGAACAATAGGTGATATATCTCCGTAAAGAGAGATGATGCGGTGGAAGCTCGACGGATCTTGCAACAGTCATGCCCACCCCCAATCTTGTAGCTGTGGCCCAACAACAGATTCTAAGCATTGGTTGGCGATTGATGGTTTCTACCTGAGCAAAGACCTATTGGAGACAAAAAATGAGAATAGGGTTAGTTTACAACTAGGGATTTTCTGATCAGTGGATTTATTATTGATCTTTTACTAGTTGTCCGTTCTTGAATATTTCTCAAGATTATATATTAATTATTGCCAAGAAGTATGATTCTTGATAACTAAAATGCAGTGCAATAATTTAGATCTGAGTCTATTTATTAAGGTTATTTCGTCTAAAACCACATACAACTCCTTGTTCTTTTTCGAATTTCCAAGTAATGATTCTGATTGGTTCTCTCTTGTTGTACAACTTTTACTGCTAATATTTTTCTCTTTAATCTTCTTTTTCTGTAAGTTCAGAGACATTTTCAAGAACTTTAATCCTCAGATCTCAATACTTTCTCTTCCATCACACCAATAACTTTCAATTAAAGGTCTTGTCACATGGGAAACAACTACATGATCCGTTTTGATCAAGCAGCAGATATTTTAGAGAAAATTTCTTCATTGTTTTTTGTTGCATTGTCCCCTTCTATGAAATCCTTGAATTCAATTGATATGTTTTTTTCTATTGGATTCTCCCTTCGAATTTGGTGCCTGCGGATCATTCATGAATTTTTCTCTTTTCTGAGAATTTCTTTGATCTCCTTCGTCGTGGGTAGCTCCTCGGTTCTCTGTTATGGATGTCTCACAATTTGGAAAGGTCAAGCCCAGACCGTGGAGCTGATTTCGCACCTCACACAGATTAAGATTTCAACGAAAGCACCAAATGACACATCCTCAACTCGGTATGCAGTCAGTTCTGGAAATATGTAAGATAGCAAGGTCAATCACACTCAGCGGAGAAACCACTGAAAATGAGAATAAAGAATGAGTTGCGTACCCTGAGTGATCCACAAGACCTCCTATTCATAGGCAGTGGATGACTCGTGTTGTCGTCCTTGTTTACAAGGTGTTCAGTCCTGATCGAATGAGTTTATGCTTGTAGTTCCGTTAGTTTGGTGGGAGTGGGGTAGGGTGAGGTGTAAATTGAATTTTGGAAATGTTTCCACAGATTTAGGGCTGGTCTTGCAATGTACTTGTACTGATTCTTTTCCATGCTATTTATTGTTTGGTTTAGCAGGATATTTGGATGATATCGAAGACTGTCAGAACGAGATCCATGACGATCCTAACGATGCCAATCTTGATTCAAACTGAGATGTGTGAATTCACTGGATTTTGAATGACTGCAATGGGCAAAATCCAAACCACAATGATGGCCAAAATTGATAAAAAGATAACATTAATTGATTCCAGAGGGAGTTCATTTTGGCTACTTGAAGTAATTTTACCTCGAAATTTCTAATTTTGTTCCGTCCATGAAAATTTGCTTTTAGTTCCTTGGTGACATGAGCCATACGTAGGATGTTGACATTAATAGCATGATCATGATCCAAAGGGGTTTTACCTTTTAGGCCATGCATTGCTTAATTTGTAACCTATTATTAGGATTTTCCTTCATTGGCATTGTTAAAAATATCTTGATCCACGTATGTGCATGGTAAACAATGTAAATCTCAGATCTTGATCACGAAGGGATTTTTCACGCTAGATTCAATCTCGACGGTGGGCACACTCACACATTGACATATACTCGGTCGTATATCAATAAAACCTACAGACCAAAAAGCTTATTGCAGGAACCAAGATTTAGCTCCAACTCTACTTGCAGAAGCTATCATATTGATATAACCATGTATCTTATATTTGAGATTAAAGTTTATTTGGATTATGAATTTACGTTCCTTAGCCAAACAAGTATAAAAGATGATACATTTAGACAGACTTGTTGGCCAGAATCAAATGCACACATTTCAACAAGTACAAATTATCACAAGCAATTGAAACCCCAGAACTTCCAAGAACTTATGGATACGAGATGGCCAGTCTGTTTGAAAATTAAGCTTTCCTTGTGTAGTGGTCGATTCCTGACGCCCGTTGACATCAGGCCATGTATTCTGCCATCTCAGAGGCGCCCCAAGAGGCCAATCACCTTTTCGCCAACAGGCCCCAACTTGCCAGCAAGCCCAACATGTGCCCAAAGAGAAAGCCTCTGGCCCTGCCCGAGCCTACATCGATCTGGTGCCACTTACCCCTCTACCCATCTGGCGCCGAACAGTTCTCTGGAGACTCCAATCATCATTGCAAAAACTATCTCCGAAGCTACTCCATCCTTCGACATAATGACCCTGTGAAGCCTGCCGCATCTGCGCTGGTTACAGGTGGGCGGCATGATCCCCTTGATTCACAGATTTCGTTATGCTTCAGATCATCCTCACGTTCCAAAGGTTAAATGCCCCAACATCAATGCGGGATGTTATGGATAGTAACGGATATCTCTGCACAGTGATCCAACCATCAGGTGGCGCGATCTGGGCAGTTACAATGAAATCAGAATATGCCAATCGTACAGTTGCTGAGACCGAAGCAGTTATGTGTGCATTGAGAGCTCACCAGTCTATTCGCTTCTAGTCACTATACACAAGTATTCTCATCTTCTCTTAAACATGAACACATATTCTCACGCCCAAGGGCACCACACCCGTGCTCCTGACCTGAAAGGTATATTTCTCTTTTTTGTATCTTTAGCAATCCGTGGTGGCCCTTGATCTTCCATCATATGAATTTCCTATTTTCCTCTTTTGGAGGAAATCACATCCCATCTATTCCCAAAGAAGTTCATGATACCAAGCTTCGATTGCTACACCAGAGTAACCAACCCTATCCGACATCTCTGAGCCTGCCGGTTCAAGATGGTAGTCTACTTCCATGAAGACCACCTTATGTGTCGAGTATTTCTTTTCAGTCTCAAGGCCACGACCTTAAATTGGTTATATTCCCTCTCGTCGCAGTCTCTTTGAAGCTTTGAGGAGGCTAGCAACACCTTCGTTAACTAAGACGCCTTGCGACAAGAGTTCAAGAGGAACAACAACTATCTCCTCACTGTCAAAATGAAGCCAGAAGAAACTCTCAAACTCTACATCAGTTATTTTCAGAACCAGATGACCATGGTTTATAATTGTAGCGACGATGTTGCTGCAGCCGTGTTCATTGTCAGGCTGCAGACTGACCCTTCCCTTCCTTCTACAAGCAAATAGTGAAGCACAACAATGATTAGTATCCAATTCTGCATTTGTATATCACATTTTCCTACTGATTTATAAATAAAGCTCTAAAACCTATTTTGGTCTATTTGAAGAAAATAAAGAATATAGGGGGAAAATCGGAATAAGGGCCTAATTAAACTTAATTTGGGTAAATAAATTATATTTCTTAGAGACCAAGCTAAAGAGCTTTTAGAAGATACATTGGATGTAGAAATTGGGGATGAATCTGAAGAAGTACGGGTCCAAATTACCAAAAATTAGAAATACGCAGAACCTTCTCGCAGCTAGATGAAGTTGTTGGCCCATAAGGTACACTCTCCATTTGTTTAGAGTTTTGATGATGACAAACCAAATAGGAGCTATATGATATTAATTAGTTTGTTAAGATAAGTTTCAGGTTTGTACCATATTTGGAGGCCATTGCTTAGCTATTACAAGAAATTCTAGGTTCATAAAGCAAAGAAGGCTTTTTGCACATCAAGGAAGGAATATAGAAGAGAAGGCTCTAGCAAGGCATTGCATGGCTCAAGACTTCAAGATTGCTCAAGATATTTATTAGATTTGTTTTTAGTTTAGAGTTTTGTTAAAGAATAGTGAATAGGTTTGAAGCTCTATCACACACGTTTTTGCGCACATCTTGTTTCCAAAAATATTTCCTATAATATGTACAAAAATAGTTTGTATACAATCTTCAGCCTACAAACTCCTTTTTATCCATTATATATATCTCTATTCAAAATTGTTTTGTTAAAAATAGATTTCTCCTCAAAATTTTGTTTTTGTTTTGGCTTTTGACCTGAGCCGGTCGACCGTTCGGGTCGGCCGACCCTGTGTCAGGTCAAGCCGGTTGACCGACCCAGTCGACCGAGGTTCTGGCAGCAGTGAGTATCCGTGTGCACGTTTCACGGTCGACCCGGCGGTCGACCGACACCTGCCTGACTGCAAGACCATTGCTCTCTGTATTTTCGGTCGACCGGACGGTCGACCGAGAGCCTGCAACGGCTCTTACTTTTGTACTTCGGTCGACCGACCGGTCGACCGGTATAGCCGTTTGAACAGTAACGGCTATAATTTAAGGCTGATTTATTTTGTCTTTTCTCTCTAATAAGGGTTTAAATGTCATTTGCTGATCCTAATACTTTCTAATTAGCCTTAAGTGAGTTTTATCTTCTAACCCTAGCCCTCTACTATAAATAGGGGTGTTTAGGGAGAGGTTGATAACAAGAAAAATTTGCAAAAGTTTCAAAAGTTTAAGGCATTCAAAAGAGCTTGGTTTCTTGGTTTTGTGCTGAAATTTCTCTCATTTTCTGAAGTGTTTTCAAGAACTCTCTGATTTCTTTTTCTTTTCTCCTTACACATAAGAGCTTCATTCCTACTCATTGTTCTCTAAGGACCTTTGTAAGGAAGAGAATTTTACAAGAGAGAGTTTGTGGTCTTTTGACTACTAAGAGATTGCTTGTACTTGAGATTGAGGAGTTGGGTACTCCGGTGAATTTGTAACATCTTTGTGATAGTGGAAGTGGTTGGAATCCTTCTGGGGAAGGCGGGAAAGTAGAGCTGGGTGCTCGAACCTCGATAACAATTCTCGGTGTTTGCGTTTGGTTTACTTGCACTTGATTCTTTCTTTACTTTCATTGCTCTTATTACTTGCTCTCTATCTTCATTGCAAGATTCATTTGTTTTCATTCATCTTGTCAATCATAGTTCCATACAACAAGGTTGCATTGCGCACCTCTAACTCATTTCAAGAGGAATCAGGAGGAAGGAGTTCAGAACCCTTTGCGGGGTATTCGGCTCTTAGTCTTATTTTGGGCGATTGTTGCATCATATTTTTAAATTGTGCATTGATTAGCATTATCACCTATTCACCCCCCCTCTAGGTGATTTTCAATTGGTATCAGAGCTTGGACTCTAGGTTTGGCTTAACATCCTTAGAAGAGATCCTTAAAATTTGCTAATCAACATTTTCATTCCATCATTCATTCACTAGTAAACATGGCCGATAACATCAAAACCCCTCCTAAATTTGATGGACTAAATTTCCCTATTTGGAAGGTTAGGATGACTATCTTTTTGCAATCATTAGGTAGCTTAGTTGCAAAATCTTTGATCAAACCCTATGTTGCACCCGATAGTGATGAGAGCACATGGACCGACTTCACCTTTAGAGAATATGAGGCTAACTCCAAGGCCCAAAATTCCCTCTTAACTGCCTTGAATGAGGATAACCTTACACGGGTAATTTATTGTCAATCCGCCTATGAGATTTGGCAACATTTGTTGGTCACACACGAGGGGACTTCACAAGTTAAGAGAGCTAAGATAGATCTCTTAAGGTCTCAATATGAATCCTTTAAAATGATTGATGAAGAATCTATTGATTGTATGATTACTCGATTTACTAAAATCACTAATGCTCTTTCTTCTTTAGGTGATGATATCTCAAATGACCAAAAGGTGGAAAAGTGATTCGGGCTCTTCCTTCATCTTGGGAGATAAAGGCCACCACCTTGAAAGAGTTGAACGACAAGGATGAGATGGACCTCATTAGTCTCATTGGGAACTTAAAAACCATGAGATGGAAAGAAAGCAAGAGAAGAGGCTGCTCCACTAAAGAAGAAATCCATAGCCTTCAAGTCTTCATCCACTCTTGAAGACGATGAAGAAGAAGAAGAAGAAGATGAGGAGCTATCACTACTTGTTCGCAATGTGAAGAGAATGTACCGGAGGAACAAGCTCAACTTCCGAAGGAAATTTGAAGGCAAAGAGGAGAGAAGAATTATATGCTACAATTGTCGAAAACCCGGACATATCATGACCGATTGCCCGGAGTTCAAGAAGAAGATGACCTCCTCCTTCAAGCCAAAGAAACCGGAAGAAAAGAAAGCGTACAAGGCAACTTGGGATTCGGAAAGCGAGTCCGAGGAAGAGGCGGTTATAGCGAATATGTGTTTCATGGCAAACACACCAAAGGTAACCCCTCAACCTCTTGATGAAGAAGATGATGAATTAAGTAAAGAAGTTCTTATTCATGCCTTTGTTGAACTTTCAGAAACCTATGATAATAAAAAGATTGAATGCTCTAAATTGAAAAAGGAAGTTGCTTTTCTCAAAAATCAACTTGCTATTATTTCTAAAGAAAAAGATGAAATTTCTTCAAATCTCATTTCTACCCAAAATGAATTTAATGCTTACAAAGTTGCTTGTAAAGCAAAATTTCCTAAGATTGATGAAAAAGAAATTTCTTCTTTAAAAACTAGAATTGTTGATTTTGAAAAGACTTTAAAGGATTGTGCTTTTAACACTAAGAAACTTGAAGAAATATTTTCTAAAAAGCACACCTCTCATGGTAAAGATTCACATGTTAAGATTCCTCATGCTCACACTACACATAACACTTCTCATGCTAAATCTTTTCATGCTCACAATTCTCATGCTCACAAATCACACACTCACTATGCTTTTAAATATGGTAGAGTGTATAGATGCACATATTGTGGTAAGAATGGACATTTGGCTAAATTTTGTTATGACTAAGTAAATAGATCAAATAATCTTGTTTGGGTTCATGGAACTAACTCTTTAGGACCCAAGAAAATGTGGGTACCAAATCAAGTCCTAAATTATTTGATGTAGGTACACACCAAGGCTCCAAGACGTAGGGAGCGGTGGTACCTTGATAGTGGTTGTTCAAGACACATGACATGAGACATCAATAACTTTACAACCCTATCAAGGTACGAGGAAGGTGGCTCCGTCACCTTCGGGGATGACTCCAAAGGCACTATTATCATCGGTATAGGTAACATTCAAATTGGTGAATCTCCCATTATAGAAAATGTTATACTTGTTGATGGTTTGAAGCATAATTTGCTTAGCATTAGTCAATTTTGTGACCGTGGACTTAAGGTTGTTTTTGATGATTCTTCTTGCAAAATCTTTGATGTTAAAACCAATGATTGTATTCTCACCGATTTTCGTGATGATAATGTTTATATCATTGACATGCTTAATGTGGAATGTTCTACTAAATGCTTAAATGCTTTTGATGAAAATTCTTGGCTTTGGCATAGAAGATTAGGACATGCATCTTTTGACCATTTTTCTAGGATTAATTCAAAGGAATTGGTGAAGGATATTCCTTACTTGAAGTTTGAGAAAGACCGCATTTGTGGTGCGTGCCAACTTGGGAAACAAACCAAGTCTTCCTTTAAACCAATTAAGGATATCATGTCAACTAGGCCTTTAGAATTAATTCATATGGATCTTTTTGGACCTACTAAAACTAAGAGCTTAAATGGTAGTAGATTTGCATTTGTTTTAGTTGATGATTTTTTCCGTTTCACTTGGGTTTTCTTCTTGGAACACAAAGATCAAACTTTTTCTCATTTTAAGATTTTTCGAAAAAGAGTTGAAAAAGAAAAGGGTTTTTCGATTTTGAGAATAAGGAGTGATAGAGGTGGTGAGTTTGTTAACCAACTCTTCATGACTTATTGTGATGAAAAGGGAAATAAGCATGAAATGTCTTGTCCTAGAACTCCACAACAAAATGGAATTGTAGAAAGAAAAAATAGAACACTTCAAGAGATGGCTAGGACAATGATAAGTGAGTATGACCTCCCTCAATATCTATGGGCCGAGGCCGTAAACACCGCATGTTATATATCAAATCGTATTTATTTATGTAAAAATTCTTTCAAAACATCTTTTGAAATGTATCATTCTAGAAAACCTAATGTTGCATATTTCAAAGTTTTTGGATGCAAGTGTTTTGTTTTGAATACTAAAGATAACTTGGGTAAATTTGATGCTAAGGCTTATGAAGCAATCTTTATTGGATATTCTAGTACTAGCAAAGCTTATAGAGTATTCAATAGATCTTCACTTACCATTGAAGAATCCATGCATGTTAAATTTGAAGAATCTAATGTGGTTGTTGAGAATGTTGTAGAGATTGACCCATTAGGTGAAGACATGGAGAGACTATCCTTGAAGGACTCACCCGCTCAAGATGATAAGCAAGAACCAATGGTGACGTTCAAGAGGATAAAGAGGAAAGCTCTCAACAGCTTCCTAAAGCTTGGAGATATGCCACAAATCATCCCAAGGAGCTCATCTTAGGTGATGCATCTAAAGGGGTAACAACTCGCTCCAAACTCCATGACCTATGTGGTAACTTTGCTTTCATTTCTCATTTTGAACCCAAAAGCATCCTCGAAGTCGAGGCGGACTCATATTGGTTGCTAGCCATGCAAGAGGAACTCAATCAATTTGAGCGCAACCAAGTTTGACACCTTGTTCCTAGGCCCCACGATAGACCAATAATTGGTACTAAGTGGATCTTTAGGAATAAGATGGATGAGTCCGAAAATGTGATTAGGAATAAAGCTAGGTTAGTGGCCCAAGGTTACACTCAAGTTGAGGGAATTGACTTTGAGGAGACCTTTGCACCCGTAGCACGGCTTGAAGCCATACGGATGACACTAGCTTTTGCATCTTTCAAAAATTTTAAACTTTTTCAAATGGATGTGAAAAGTGCATTTTTGAATGATTTTATAAATGAAGAAGTTTATGTTGAAGAACCTCCCGATTTTATTGATCATGTTCATCCTAATTTTATTTTTAAACTTGATAAAGCTTTGTATGGATTGAAACAAGCTCCAAGAGCTTGGTATGAAAGGCTTTCTAGTTTTCTCATTTCAAATGATTTTATTAAAGGCAAATAGATACAACACTATTCACTAAGCATGTTGATAATGACATTTTAATTGTGCAAATTTATGTTGATGATATAATTTTTGGTTCTACTAATGAGTTTTTATGCAAGGAATTTGAAAAGGTTATGCAATGTGAGTTTGAAATGTCCTTCATGGGTGAGCTTAATTTCTTTCTTGGACTCCAAATCAAGCAATTGCAAGATGGGAACTTCATATGTCAAGCCAAATACGCAAAGGAACTCGTAAAGAGGTTTGGACTTGAAGACTCAAAGGTTTGTAACACTCTCATGGCAACTACCACCAAGCTTGATAAGGATGACCAAGGTAAAAATGTTAATATTAAATTGTATAGAAGCATGATAGGTAGTCTTTTGTATTTGACGGCAAGTAGGCCAGATATCATGTTTAGTGTGTGTCTTTGTGCTAGATTTCAATCGTGTCCCAAAGAGTCCCATCTTATTGCGGTAAAACGCATTATTCGTTATATTAAGGGAACGATTGGAATGGGTCTATGGTATCTGAAAACTAGAGATTTCTCAATGACGAGTTATTCGGATGCCGACTATGCGGGTTGTAGAGTAGATAGAAAGAGTACTAGTGGGACATGTCAATTTCTTGGTAATTGTCTTGTTTCATGTCCTCTAGGAAATAAAATTCCGTAGCTCTCTCAACCGCCGAGGCGGAGTATGTTGCCGCGGGGGCTTGTTGTGCACAAGTCCTTTGGATGAAACATACTCTCTTTGATTATGATTTACATTATAACCATATAAAAATATTTTGTGATAATACTAGTACTATACATATGACAAAGAATGCAAATCAACATAGTAAGACCAAGCACATTGAGATTAGATATCACTTTCTTAGAGATCATTTTGAGAAAGGAGATATAGATATTGATTATGTTTCTACGGATTTACAACTAGCCGATATTTTCACTAAACCACTAGATTTTGCTAGATTTTCCTTCATTTGTGGTGAACTTAATGTTTGTGTTATTGAATAAAAATGTTTTCATAACCCTTTTTGATGTATGACAAAAAGGGGGAGAATGAGTTTTTATGATAGAATTATGAGTTCATATGGTTTTGGTTCCATATGAGTTTATACATGTTTAATTAGTTTTCATGATTTCTTGTTTTTGAGTTTAAGTGTTTTGCAAGCATATTTTGATTTTTAATCATATGATTTTTGGTTTGATGGTTTTGCTTGCACCTTACATTATTTTTATAATAGCATAATTTGAGGGGGAGCTTACTCCTCCTCTATAGTTTTGCTTATAGCCTATTTGTTTTGTCATCATCAAAAAGGGGGAGATTGTTGGCCCATAAGGTTACACTCTCCATTTGTTTAGAGTTTTGATGATGACAAACCAAATAGGAGCTATATGGTACTAATTAGTTTGTTAAGATAAGTTTCAGGTTTGTACCATATTTGGAGGCCATTGCTTAGCTATTGCAAGAAATTCTAGGTTCAAAAGTAAAGAAGGCTTTTTGCACATCAAGGAAGGAACATAGAAGAGAAGGCTCTAGCAAGGCATTGCATGGCTCAAGACTTCAAGATTGCTCAAGATATTTTATTAGATTTGTTTTTAGTTTAGAGTTTGTTAAAGAATAGTGAATAGGTTTGAAGCTCTATCACACACGTTTTTGAGCACATCTTGTTTCCAAAAATATTCCTATAATATGTACAAAAATAGTTTGTATACAATCTTCAGCCTACAAACTCCTTTTTATCCATTATATATATCTCTATTCAAAATTATTTTGTTAAAAATAGATTTCTCCTCAAAATTCTGTTTTTGTTTTGGCTTTTGACCTGAGCCGGTCGACCGTTCGGGTCGACCGACCCTGTGTCAGGTCAAGCCGGTCGACCGTTCGGGTCGACCGAGGTTCTGGCAGCAGTGAGTATCCGTGTGCACGTGTCACGGTCGACCTGGCGGTCGACCGACACCTGCCTGACTGCAAGACCATTGCTCTCTGTATTTTTCGATCGACCGGACGGCCGACCGAGAGCCTGCAACGGCTCTTACTTTTGTACTTCGGTCGACCGGTCGACCGGTATAGCCGTTTGAACAGTAACGGCTATAATTTTAAGGCTGATTTATTTTGTCTTTTTCTCTCTAATAAGGGTTTAAATGTCATTTGCTGATCCTAATACTTTCTAATTAGCCTTAAGTGAGTTTTATCTTCTAACCCTAGCCCTCTACTATAAATAGGGGTGTTTAGGGAGAGGTTGATAACAAGAAAATTTGCAAAAGTTTCAAAAGTTTAAGGCATTCAAAAGAGCTTGGTTTCTTGGTTTTGTGCTGAAATTCTCTCTTATTTTCTGAAGTGTTTTCAAGAACTCTCTGATTTCTTTTTCTTTTCTCCTTACACATAAGAGCTTCATTCTTACTCATTGTTCTCTAAGGACCTTTGTAAGGGAAGAGAATTTTACAAGAGAGAGTTTGTGGTCTTTTGACTACTAAGAGATTGCTTGTACTTGAGATTGTGGAGTTGGGTACTCCGGTGAATTTGTAACATCTTTGTGATAGTGGAAGTGGTTGGAATCCTTCTGGGGAAGGCGGGGAAGTAGAGCTGGGTGCTCGAACCTCGATAACAATTCTCGGTGTTTGCGTTTGGTTTACTTACACTTGATTCTTGCTTTACTCTCATTGCTCTTATTACTTGCTCTCTATCTTCATTGCAAGATTCATTTGTTTTCATTCATCTTGTCAATCATAGTCCCATACAACAAGGTTGCATTGCGCACCTCTAACTCATTTCAAGAGGAATCAGGAGGAAGGAGTTCAGAACCCTTTGCGGGGTATTCGGCTCTTAGTCTTGTTTGGGCGATTGTTGCATCATATTTTTAAATTGTGCATTGATTAGCATTATCACCTATTCACTCCCCTCTAGGTGATTTTCAGAGGCAGCAGGGCGAAACCAGGAACTTAGAAATGGGGCAATTGCCGCGGATCCGCGGCAAAGTGGTGGGCCCACGCGTCAATCTTTGAAGTGTAGCTTCATCTCGTCTTCTAGAGAGTTCTTTTGCCTAAAATACTCATGTTGAAAGCCAGAAACGAGGTTGGAGAGCATTAGGCTAAGGTTTTCTTCTTTTATAGTGTATAGTAGTGTAGTTTTTCTTCCTCTTCTTTCATATTTTCTTTTCTCTTTTAGATCATGTATTAGGACAGTGTTGATTAAGGAGAGAAAGAGAGATTGATATAATAGAGAGTATCAATATAGGAAAGCTTACTCCTTTCGTTCCATGATTTCTTCTTCAACTTCTAACATGACTATTAGCTAACTTTTCTTCTGATGGCAATCTAACTACTAACCACTAATAATCTAACCACTAACTCGATAATTCACATGAATCTATCTCTACAAGGCCTTGCTCTTGCAAGAGTCATTGATGGCTCATGATGATGGGTTCTAACATCTAACTTGCTAACTCTCTTATTTCATGCTTGCCTCTAACCTATTTTGATGATCTAATGTTGCATTAGCTTGCTTTTGATGCAAGTTTGAATATTAAAAATAATCTTATATGTCATGTTTGAAACATCTCTTGAAAAAAAAACCAATGATTAGTGATAGCCAAGGATCCATGTGAAACAACTATCCCTAAGAGGTAGTTTGAATGTGAAAAATAATGTTATGTGTTATGCTATGAAATATCTCTTGAAAAAACTAATGATTAGGTATAGCCAAGGATCCATGTGAGTCAGCTATCACTAAGAGATTAACATGATTAGTAGAGTATTTAGTAGTTAGTAGCCATGAGTTTTTTCTCTTTTACTTTATTTTTAAAACCCTTTTTCAAAAAACACTTTACCATTTTCTTATCACTATTTTCATCATCTTCTTCGTTCACCACTTAGTTTTATTTCTCCACCACAAACTCTCTCTTTTCTATATTGTTTTTATCACCACTTTCTAAATCACTTCACAAACATTTTTAACTTTGATTCTATTTCTTATTTTTGCTCCACCAAAATCACTTCTATCATTTGCCGTTTTTATCGCCTTCTCTACCTATCACTTCTTGTTTTCTTCTACTTTTTTTCTCTTTCTTTATCAAAGAAGAACTTATTAATAACCAACGTGTGCTTTTACGCCTCTCGTCCCTGTGGATTTGACCCGCATAACCTATATGCTACAACGGAAGTATCGAGGAAGCTAAAGCACACATAATTTCATTGATTTCTAAAATACATGTTTTCGTGCACGGTTCTCCCCAATCAAATTTTGGTTCCATTGCCAGGAATGGGAATGATTTGAACTCACATTTTTGTTAACATTTTTTTCTCAGTTTTGGTGTGCAGGTCAATTTTTACAGAAACTAAACATTGCAGAAGTCTAAAGTTGCTTGCATCTTCCTGCTCTCAAAAGCAGGGAGTCTGCTTCCACTACTTGGCCACGTCAAGCCCTTGGAAGCCGTGCAGATGCCCATTGTTAGGGTCTAAAAACCCTAAATTTGCATGGTGCTTCAACTGTTCATAAATTACTATATTCTGCTGCTAGTTTTCTATTTTGATCGCCGGCACACTGCAATAATAAACAACAAAAATAGTAAATTATTAATACGATTTAGCCATTTGCATCGTGGGCATGTATCAATTTATTTCTAATATACTATATTTTGTTTTGTTGTTGTGATCTGCACTTAGGTGTACATATTGCATTGGATATAGGATAGGATAAACACGTGGGTGATTTACTCACTTTGTGTGTTTAATTCTTGTCTATATTGAACATTTGCACGAATTAGACTTAAAGACATAACCCAATACAAGATAATATAGGGAAGTCATTACCCTCGCTTAGCCCAAAAACCACCTCTTCACTCACACAACCCAAGCCTAAATAAAAATTGATAAATGTTAGCCTCTAGGGACATCTCAGACTCATTAAGAGATTGACCTCGAGAGAGTTTTTAGTACCTGACTTTCGCCAAATCGGTGTTTAAGGTTGGGGATTAAGAGGTTAAACCTCAAAGATTTAGTGGTTGGCGTAATTAAGTCTCGTTACGCATGGATACCTCCCACTAAATTTTGTCTGTACCTGACCGATTAACTCTCGTGATCAGATACCCTCTCCTCGACTGTCGACCAGTTAGGAGTCATCTAGGTCTAGGTCTAGGTCAATCTTAGCATAAGCTTGTTTTCTTTCTTTTTTATTTGTTTGTTTGCTTGTTTGTTTCTTTTTGTTTGTATTTGTTTGTGAAATAGATTTCAACAACAATAATTCTTTCAATCCTAAACTGAATTCATATTTCACCTCGATCTCATTTGACTCGAATAATTTCAACCCGGCTTTACACAATAAGGACAAACCAAATAAACCAGATTGGATGTATTCGACTCAATATAATCCATACCTCCAATTATATGATTAAAATCTGCAGAATAATTTCAACTCTTCACATAGTCAACGCGGATTCACCTTCCCCGGGTCTAATTTTCAACCACCTTATCCATAATTTTCACAATATTCATTCCTCAATTTTGCTTCCTATACTCCTTTTTCAGAACCACCGATTGAAGAAAAATCTGAGTTAGAAAAGAGTATAGAAGTCTTAGAAGCCATGCTTGATTCCAATAACAACGTCAAAATGCGCTTATTCACAATCTTTCCAACACCAGGCTTCATATACTCCTTTTTTACAGCAACTTATAGAAGAAAAATCTAAGTTAGAAAATAGTATGGAAGCCGTAGAAGCCATGCTTGAGTCCCAATAAAAGAAACTCGACTTATAATTTTCAAAATTTTCCCAACATCATGCTTCCTATACTCCTTTTCTACAACAACCCATAGAAGAAAATTTCGAGTTAAAAAAGAGTATAAAAGCCATGCAGGAGGCCGAGCGACAATTTCAAAACATGTTAGCCCCCCATATACACAATTTTTTCAAGATTCATACTGTGTCCCACCTCTTGAGAATGAACAACCATCAGTCTTGGACATGAGTATGAAACTCTAGCGTGAGTCCGAGCAACAGTCCTAAAATATGTTGAACTCACCATTTCGACCACAATTTCAAGATTCATTCTCATCCTTTCCAGTCCCACCTAATCAAAATGAAAAACTATCAGTCCTGAAAATGAGTATTAAACTCTTGCGTTAGGCTGAGCGACAATCTCAAAACATATTAGACTCACTATTTTCTCATAACCAAGCTTCATATACTTCTTTTCAGAACACCCAATTGTAAAAAGATCTATCTTAGAAAAGAGTATGAAAGCTTTTTGTGAGTCTGAGTAACAATATCAAAATCTGATGGACTCACGATTTCACTATAATTTTCAAAACCAACATCCATACTCACATTTTCAAAAAGAACCGATTGCACAGAGTATGAAAGACATGACTCAAACTCGAAATTCTGTTACCCAGCCTATCAGTAGATTAGACGCAATAATGAGCAAATTATTCAATGATTATAGGAATGAGGAAACTCTCTCTTATTAACTTTTGACCGATCTTGATATCTCTAACCCTATCAATTGGATCTAAGAATCATGTTGTTTTGGAAACCAAGATTCAATTTCATCATACCCATTTGAACTTGACCAAACTCAAATTTTACATTGACATTTTGGCAAGGTATCTCTTTTCTGAAAATGAACTTGAGCATGAATGTGATTATGAACCTCAACTTGGTACTTCAATTTCACTTCCTCACTCAATATTGACTCTAGTATCTTTACCCGATTCTAATCACTTTCCCGCGTCAGTATTGAATCCTGTACCCGTTCATCATGAAAGTGAATCACCTATCTTTCAAGATCAACATATTGAATTTGACCAGTATCATACTTCTGAAAGTCCCATTGATAAATTGGCAAGTTTTTATTTTCATGAAATTGAACTCAAATAGGTGATCCTCAAGTTTGTGATCCAGTTCAAATTTCTAAATCAATATTGACTCCTGTTTGTTACCCAATTTGAGCAATATTTTAGAGCCAGTTTTGATTCTTATACCTGTCTTTCTTGAACTTGAATCACCAATCTTAGAAAGTCACATTTGATTATGGGAAAATGAATGTGAATTAGAGTTTTAACTTCTTGATTTGGACCTACTTCCTGATCAGATTTTGACTCCAGAATCTTACTTGATTTCAGTCAAATTCCTAAGTCGATTTTAGTTCCTATACTTTCTGGGTCCAAATAATCATTTCATCATTTCACACTCAATTTTGAGATAAAGGTGTTGATAATAATGACTCTGAAATTATTTTTAAAATTTACAAATTTGATGGGGTAAATTTTTTATAAAAATCATACATGTTCACATTATAATGTGGGTTATATTAGAGAGGTCACCGGCTCCTTCGAACTTCACATAATTTTGATTTGGCCATATTTTGTGTACCAATCAGACCGCCATCAGAACAACCACCTTGAGCTGAATTCTCCTCCCCTATGTATTTTCATGAATACATACATTCACGATGCATTAAGGACAATGCAGGAGATAAGTGTGGGGGAGGGTTTACTAACGTAGAGTTTTTAGATTTTCTTTCTTTTTCACTTCTTTTAAGATATTCTTAGAATCTTTCTTTTTGTATAGGATTTTTTCTTTCTTTAAAAACTTTTTGAAATAAAACAAAAATTTTGATCTATTTTAAGAAAATTAAGATTATCTTAGAAATTAAGGAAACCACAATTATTACATCTTAAACCTACTCAAAATAATGGATCTTATTTAAGATTATAGTTAAGTAAGAAGATTGAAAAGATTTTGATCTTGAAATTTTTGTCTTAGAGAGTATGCACTTCACACTTACACATTTTGAATGGAAAAAAGACTTAAAATGTCGTAAATAAAAAATATTATATTTATGAGTAAAGAAAATTCACTTATTAAATCTGAATAATTATGCCTCAAGAAGCATGATTATTCACGCCTAAATGGTGATAAAAAAACAAATAATTCCCCTTAAGTTTGTGATCTTATTTACTCGAATCTTTAAGCCCGATGGATGTTTTCTTATCTGGTGCTCTAAGGTCGTCTGATTTGAGAGTCACCGGCTAAAGACTCACTATCCGGGTAAACTAGAAAGCCTAAGAGAGCTAAGTGAAGAAAAAGAAGAAAAATATATATGTATATAAATAAATAAATGGCTTGATGATTAGAGTTGAAATCCCAAAAAATTACACTATTACAAAAGTGCATATTATCTAGGTGATTATGAGATCAATTATTCAATCCAATTTTGAATTCTTACCTTAATTGATGATAAGATCTTGCATATAAACTAAGTTTAAGGGCGAATAATTTTTAATGAATTTGTAATCTTAGATAACTTATTTTTTGCAAAAATATTTCGAAAATTTTTCTCTCTTTCAAAATGTGTTTTCAAAAACACTAACATTTGTTTTCTTTCTTTATGGATTTTATGGGTGTAATCCGCTGAAAACCCTCAGGAGACAAAATTTCTCCTCTAAGAGAAACTTAGAGGTTTAACGGCTTGTTGCATACGCTCAGTGCAATCGCGTCACCTGCGAAAGTGGTGTAATAATATTCTTAGTTTAGTTTTTTTTTCTTGTTTTGCTAGGGACAAGCTAAAGATAAGTGTCGGGGTGTGATTAGTTTTCAATTCTGCATCTACATATCACATTTTTCTACCAATTTATGAATAAAATATCGTTTCTAAAACGTATTTTGATCTATTTTGTAGATAATCAAGAGAACAGGGAAAAATTAGAATAAGAGCCTAATTAAACCCAATTTCGAGTAATTAAATTACATTTCTAGGAGATTAAGCTACAGAGCTTCTAGAAAATACATTGGATCCAGAAATTGGGAATGAATCTGGAGAAATACGGGTTCAAATTACCAAAATATAGAAATACACAGAACCTTCTCGTAGCTAGACGAAGCAACAGGGCAAAACCAGGGGCCTATATCCTTGGTATTGCCACTGAAACACGACAATTGCCACGGATCCGCGGTAAGGTAGTGGGCCCACACATCGATCTTCGACGCGTGGCTTAGTCTCATCTTCCAGAGAGTTCTTTTGTCTATAAATACTCATGTTGAGGGCCAGAAACGAGGTTGGAAAACAGTAGGCTAGGATTTCTTCTTCTATAGTGTAAAGTAGTGTAATTCTTCTTCTTCTTCTATCATATTCTTTTCTCTTTTAGATCATGTATTAGGGCAGAGTTGATTCAGGAGAGAAAGAGAGAGATTAATGTAATAGATAGTCACAATCAATGAAAGCTTTCTCCTTTCCTTCTATGATTTCTTCTCTAACCTCTAACATGACTATTAGCTAACTTTTTCTCATGGCAATCTAACTACTAACCACTAATCATCCAACCACTCACTTGATAATCCACATGAATCTAATAGCCTCTTCAAGGTCTTGCTCTTACAAGAGCCATTGATGGCTCATGATGATGGGTTGTAACATCAACTTGCTAACTCTCTTATTTCATGCTTACTTTTAACTGGTTTTAATGATCTAATGTTGCATTAGCTTGCTTTTGATGCAAATTTGAATGTAAAGAATAATCTTATTGTTTTCCATTATGTTTGCAAAGGGGAAAACTTACAAAAAAGAGTTTGAGGAGCTAAATTACAAGTATTCTTAAAAAGATTACAAGTAGATCTCCTCAGAGATTCTGGAGAAGTGTGCCGATAGGAGTCTGGTCAGCGCGCGACTACTTTGTCCCTTTGACGATGCGAGCGATGAGATTCCCTTCTCGCCTGATTCGGGGAATCAGAGAACAGAAGGTTGGTAGAACCCTCTTGCTGCTTCTCAAAATCGCCTTCAATAAGGAATTCCTTCTCGCCTGGTTCCGGAGATTCCTTGAGAAGAAGGACGATGTTAGGGTATCAATACCCTGGATAGAGAAAGCAATTCTCTAAAAGATCTCTGAATTCGAGAACGCACGGTGCGTTGTGAAGAAGCCTCTGCTTGTGGAGTCCTCTTTTTGTCTTCGATCGATCGATCTATATCTCGTGCGTCCGTATGCGTGTCTGTCTCCTTGTACCCTTGATGGGCTATTTATAGGGAGAGCAAGGGTATAATCGTCCCTTGAAGATATGGAAACAGATTGAATCAAATCTGTTTAAATCTGAAAAGTAGCCCTGCTGCGAGGCTAGGATCAGCTTCTGCGAAGCTAGAATTGGCAGGTCGGTGGATCTTCTTGATCCTTTCCATATCGTTGGAGGATTTCCCCTGATCTTATTACTCGTTTTAGAAGAGTCAAGAGATTGTGGCAATCAACTGCCAAATTTGATCTCTGATTTGATCTTGATTGGATTTGATCTGATTGGATCCGATCTCATCCGGAGATTTGATTGGTCAAAGGTTGACCATAGCAGACCAATAGCGGAGCTGTCTGTATTAAGCTCATAGCGGAGTTAGAGACGGTTTCTGGCGAAGTCCGAAAGAAACCCTTTGACGGAGCTGGAAGTCCTCTGTGGCGAAGTTTGCGAGTCAGCTTCTTGGCGAGGCTTTGAATGGCTTCAAGGCGGAGTTGGGTGATATTAGCCTCTCAAACGAGGCTATCCCTTTGGGCTCATGTAATGCTAAGTGTTAGCACCTTAGACCTGCTGAGGTCTGTTTAGAAACAATCCGGGTTCACTGTCTGCTTGCTGGATCAGTGGAGTCCAAGTTACTTCCTTGTCCCTCGGAGATGGGTGAAAACTGGTCTTCAGCTCGTCTGTCACTTGTCTTTTGTAAATGTCAACAAGTTTAGACATTGTTCGGACCAATAAGAATCTTGTCTTTTTTAAGTGTCAACAAGACCCCTTCAAAGTTTTCAGAAGTCTGCAATGGCTCAGACTTTGAAATACTTTGAACTGCTTTGATAGGTGGTGAATGAACGTCGCCATGATGGTTGAGTTCAGCTTCGCTTTAAATCCTGCTTTGGGATGTTTGCCGAAGAATTGCACAGGTTCGTGCCTCTGAATAGCTTCGCGTGCGGGTAGCCCCGCATCTGGGCTTCTGAAGATATGTTCGCTTGGGAGCGCATGTCGCTTTCCCGAGATCAACCGCCATGGGTCGATTTTCAAGGAAGATTTTCTCCATCTCTTGCGCTGACGGGGAAGATATTCTCCGATTTGCACGTTTCCAAGGGAGGATATTCCTTTTCTTCAAGGCGCCATAAGTGCCTTTTATGAGGGAGACGTTTTCTCCCTTCGCGCGGTTCCAAGGGAAACCGTCCCTTTTCTCAAGGCGCAATAAATGCCTTAAATGCGCTCATGCTTCCACGCTTGAGGCGGCAGCGCTCAGGCCATGGGGCCTATAAATAGGACACTTGAGGTCCTCTGAAGAGAAGTGCTTTGCCTCTCTTCTCTTTTCTTGGTTTAGAAAGAGATACTCAGATCTCTGAATTAGTGGGAATGCCCACTCTGGTCATTACCCAGCCAAGGACTGGTAAGTCTTGATCGTTCAACGACTTCACCGATTTTAGGGAATTCATCTCCCTTGATTCATCTTTAGCAGCTACTTCAGGGATTAGCTTCCCTTGTTCTCTATTTAACTGATCTATAGAGAAGGATTTTGGCATAGCTTCCCAGTGAAGCTATCATCTTGACTTGATCAGAAAAAGATCACTGCATGTTAAGTCCGCTGCACAGGCAGAACTTGGGACTTGGTATCTTCAAGGTTGAGCCAGTCTTGCCATATAGGTGAAGCTAAGACTGTGTCCCATAGGATCAGTCTGGCTTAGCCATATAGGCGAGGCTAGGACTTGGCGTTTGCTGAGCTAGCCCATCATCACTGTGCAAGCGAGGCTTACCCTCTGCTTTACTGAAACTGGATCGCTTCGACCCAAAAGATTTGGCTTAATTCTTTTGTAGCCTCTCCTGTGCTTAGTTGCTAATCTGTTCTGATTTGCCTTGCAGTGGGCTATGTTCGCCAATCTTGTGACTTGATGGAAGGAACCATAAAATTGCCTTATGCTTCCCCGGTTGAAGCTTTACTTTTAAGCAGGAGGAACAATTTGGGGCAGCGGGTGCGTGTCCCAGAGGCTATTGGCAGCCTCTTATACGAGATGATTCGTTCTGAGGTGAGGCTGGTAGCCGCTTATCCGGAGATGATCCGCTTCGGGGTAGTGGGCGTCACCTGTGAGATCACTGGCATCATTGCCAACTTTCAACTTTGGTGGCCTTTGTCGGGGACGATCCACTTCGGGAGAGCAGGCATCACACCTGTCGGACCACTGACATCACTGCCAATTCCCATTATAGGTGGTCTGGCGTGTTGGCGGCGATAAGTTTTATTGCCAGGCTTCAACAAAGATGACCTCGCTTTCTAGTGGCAAAATCTGCCATTTTTGTGGAGAATTATGGCCGTGTCTCCGTGACACAACTGGTTACAGCCTTGTGCAGGAGGAAGGCCTTTCGTGTCCAGCCGGTCTGACTTAGAAGCAGATGAAACCGCTTGTATGCCTTTTGCGCAAATGACCCTGTCGAGCCACTGAATTGTTGTATGAAACACAACTTTGATGTAATATCAATGTACCCTTCCTTTTAAATCAATGAAAGTTCATCTTCTAATCCTCTGATTTTTGCTTACTTTCATTGAAAGTTTGGCCATAGCGGGGCCAAACTGTATGCGGAGTTAAGCGCCTTTTTAAGGGGCTAAGATAAGCCTTTCGGCGAAGTCCCTGAAGGATTGCGCGAAGTCCGCATTTTAAGCCAGGGCGAAGTTAACCCTTAGTGGGATCGAAGCAGCGCTTCTCGGGAAGGCGCTTCGGGTGGCGTTTCGAATTAATTCGAAACGGCGGCGTACGCCCTTTTCGAGGCCTCGTTTCAGGCGCTGATTGGCCTATAAAAGCCCGATCGGGCTGAACAGGAAAAGATCTCCTTTTTCAGAGAAATTTCTTGACTTTCCCTCTCCCTCTTCCTTCTTCATTCAGAGAACTTTGAGAACTCTTGCAGCTCTTCAATGGCGCCCAAAAGACGAGCGGGGAAAGAAGTGGCGACTTCTGCAATGGAGGGTCCTCCTCCTCTGGTCATCGAGCGACCAATCGCTGGTAAGAGACTTTCTCTCCTAATTAGAGACTGCGGTCTCTTTCTTTTAAAGCCGGTATTTGGCTTATCAGGACGATCGAATATGATCTGTCCTCGTTAGGGAACTCGTTTCCCTGAATTTCCCTATCTTCTTTGTACAGGGAATTAAGAACTGAACAGTTTTCTTTGGGCTTCCGTATGAAGCCATTACTTGGGCTGTCTTCGTCTTGTTTGAGGAACAGGACTCGGGTCTGTCTCTTCAGTCATGGCCACGAAGGATGACTCTTGACCATAATGCCCTCTTGATGACGTCAGCCCTTAGGGCTATACCACTTCCTGCTTAAGCGAAGTTGGTATTTAGACGTTTTCTGTAAAATGCAGATTTGTCTGCGAGATCAAGCTTTGTCGAGGCTGTCGCTTTACTGGCCTTGCTCACGGGGCGAGGCTATGCCTTAGCGAATCTTATATCTCCATGTCCGCTTGACTGTTGAACTAATCATAGTTCTTTTCCTTTTTCTTTCTTTGCAGTGCCCTACACCCCTGGTCCCTTGAATAGTCTGTTTGGGATGACCAGCCGAGCGGATGGCAGTATCAGCCTTCAATTCTATGGCCAAGCTTCTCTCTTTAGTGAGCGGAGTTCCGTCGTCCGGGACACGCTTATCCATGGTGGTGACCCGCTCACTATGAGGAGTATTCTAACCACCGCTCCTCTCGAAGACATCGACCGTCGGACTTATAAAAAGCCCAATTTCATGTTCGGAGATGCCGCGTCCGATCCTGATCGCCAATTGCAGGCAGGCGAGGGACAGTGGATCTTCGAGTTGGATGGCGAGAAGTTTTATCTTCCGTCTAACAAGCGGCACTTTCCTTTGTCTTCTTTTGAGTGTGTAACTCAGGCTCGGAAGATAGCATGGGGCGTGAGCCGAAGTGTCGAGTCCGTCCAGTCGGGAGATTGAAATCTCAGTCTCCTGGTTTTTCAAGGGCGGGCCCTCCTCACAACATAATAGGCCTATATCCTGGAAACGTATCGCGGGAGCTTCCGGTAAGAGAGAATCTGGCTGTGGCGCAGACCTTTGGCACCCAATTCTGCGCAGTTGACGGGAATTATCCCGCCACTGACTTCAGGACTCCTGTTGGGTTCATCCCCCAAAGACATGGTGGGCGGACTTGACCAACTATATCCTCGCTCACTTCGAGGAGGACTTGGAGAGGTTGAACCTCTATGAGGCTGTAAGGGCGACATGCTACGACATTGATATGAAGGTGGCATGCTTCTACGCCATCTTTGAGTTGTATTGCCCAGCTTCGGGGACTTTCTTCACCCTAGTTGGCGAGTTGGGCATGACCTTGCACGAGATGAGGGAAATCTCTGTCCTGCCTTTCGGGTCTCTCCCGTATGAAGAATACTTTCCATGTGAGACGGAGTTGGCTCTGCTGGAGAAGCAGGAGCCTGCTTTATTTGAGACTTATCGGGAGTTAATGTGCCATTTGCACATTTGTTCTAGCATCCATGGTGGCAGCAAGGGTAGCTCGAAGAGCTTGAAGAACTGGGGGAGTTATCTATTCCCAGATATGAAGAATGCTCCTGAGGCAGCTCATTGTGGAGTTGCAGATGGCGACATTTTTGAACGGATGGAGGTATGCCTCCAAAGGGATATTGTCATGACAGAAGACGATGGTCCCTATAAGAAGGGTGATGTCCTTCGGAGCTTTCACCATCTGGATCGTCAGCCGATGTCCCGGAAGGCATTGTTGGCCGGTTTCTTAACCGTCTGGTTGAAGAAATGCGTAGTGCCATCCTCCTCGGGTGACATCGTCCACCCGAATGTTTTGCTGCCTGCCGTTCGCTTGGTCCATGGCCACCGTCTGGGTCTCCTTCCAGCCATGGTGTGCTGTATTCAAAGAGGCCTTCGCGCATTAACGGAGGCTTTCTGCAGGCCACCGGCGACGAGGCATGGGAAGAGTGCCATCCTGCCTTGTGATGGACCCAATCCTAGGATGGGTCTGCCATACACTTACTTAATGGCGTGGTTTGCCTTGCACTGCCCTTCTTTGATTGAAGCTGGAGAGGATCCTCCGCAAGGTGTTCGAATGGCTCTTCTCCGCCGATTCGAAGGATGTTCCTGGCTGAAGACCTACGTGGCCGAGGCCCGCAAGTTAGTGCGTCGTCATGACGCTTACAACCTATTCCGTTGTTTTCCTCGCATTCGGGGCGCAGGATACGACGAGGAATTCCGAGATGCGGAGTCAGGACGGTCTCCCATGAGTCGGGGGGTTTTGAGTGGTTGGTCAGCATCCGGCCCTCACATTTATTGTATAGAAGCGGGGATGTCTGCTATTTAGAACCTTACATCCCAAGCCGGTTTGCTCGACAGTTTGGGTACGACCAGCTGTATGTGGGCAACCCCAATCTCGATTTAGCCTTCATGGGGAGTCTCATCGATGGGGCCCGTGCCTGGCGATTCTTTACTGCGGGCGGCACTGGGGCGTGGCTGCGCACGCCATTGAAGGATCCCAACCTTCTGACGACCCTGTGCTTTTGCCAGTGGTATGCGGCTTCCAACTCCACACCTCCTGGGTTCAATGCCAACCGTTCGGGTGTGAAGTTAATCTCTCATCGACTGAAGCGGAAGGCTTCTGAGAGAAAGGAAGGCAAACGGGTTCGTGTCCCTGGCTTGGAGGAGTTCATCGCTGTAGATGATAGCGAGGCTTCTGATGCAGGGAGTCCTCGCTTTGAGGCGGGGACGGGAGCTGATACTCATGCGACTGGCTCTGGTGTGGTGGGGACATCTTCCCCACGACGTGCGGGAGAAGTGGAAGAAGAGGATTCTGACGTCCACTTCAAAAGGAAGCGTGGGAGTGAATCCCGCAGGAGGTCGTTGGCGAAGAAGCCCCGTCGCCAGGTTCCTACAATTATGGCGGAGGACCGTCCCTCTGCAGTGATTCCTCTTGCTGCCATGCCCATTAGCGGCTGAACCGTCGGTCGCTGAACCGACTAGCGGTGAATTTGCTCCGGGTCTGGGTAAGATTAACCCCATCATATAATACGCCTTTGGTGTATCCCAAATAACTCATTATTTGCTTCTTGTTGCAGGAGCTGAGGCGGTTGGGGAGCAAGGGGAACATTATGATCCCCTATTCGCTTATGGGACTGTTGTTGGTTCCTTTACTCACGCGGAGGAGTCCGGAGGTGATGCAGCCGACATTGGCCCCTCGGGCGCTGGGACTTCTAAAGGAAGTCCTGAGGCATCGAGCTCTATTGGGTGGTCCACAGGATACTCAGCAAGCGAAAGCGAGCCGGCTGTTTATGCTGATTCTGGCAAAAATTTTCCGATGGAGCCCCTGAGACTGATACGGCTGACGAGATGTTCGAGGTAACATCATCCTTTGGTATTGTCCTAACCTCTTGGCTTCTTTTGCATGTAGTGTCCCGACTAACCGTAGTCTTGTTACAGGTGTTCGACCTCAAGGTGCATCAGCTTTAAGAGAGCCGGAAGATCCCCCCGAAGGGCCAAGGGTGACACGAGCGCTTCGACCGCGACGGATGCTGTTATGTTGGACGCGCTGTATGGCGACCTGCCTTCTTATCGGCCCAAATCAGCCGAAAGGCCAGAAGTTGCGGAGGCGGCAGTCCCGGAGGTGTCCTCACTCCCAACTGTATCAACGAGTGGGGTGCCGACAATTTTGCCAAGTACGGAGCTGAGGGTGATCACAAGCCCTACTTCTCCAACCCTGGTGGTCGAGCCTGCTGCTCAGGAGGTGGTTGCTAGTCCTTCTTCCGCGGTGGCTGGCGTTCTGGTCTCGATGATGACTCCGCCGAGATCGCCCTCGGCTTGTCCGGCTACTGTCAGTGCTCCCGCTGCTTCTTCTGCGATGGCGTCGACCAGGCTGGTGGACTATTCCGAGGTTGCCTCTTTACCGGAAGTAGCTGAGGTCGAGAACGATTACATCGGTGACCTGGTCGATAACTTTTATAAAGGCTTAGGGCGAACTATCGACCTGGTTCTGAAGGGCTCGACTATGCCATTCTCAAGGTTAAAGGGGGTCCTCTCCCGTGATATTGAGAGTATTCGGGACTTTGAGGGGTATCACCAGGCCACTGCTTTGGAGCTCCTGGTGGATGAATTTGAGAAGGATGCGGAGGAATGGCGCCGCCTCCACCATTCAGACCCGGAGTCTTTAGTTGATGACCGGCTCGCGCTTCTCATTGCTCAAAAGCACGAGACCCGGCTTGCCGCTCAAGAGGCTGCTAAGGCTATCTCTTCTGACTTAAAATCCTTGGAAACAAGGCAAGCGGAGGTTGGAAGTGCAATTGACGCCTCCACTAGTGCTCTTCTTGGCGCTGAGGATAAGATTGCGAAGGCTGAGGAAATGATCAGGAAAGCAAATCTCCTCTTATCTAAGGCCATACCGGTGCGTCTTGAGGAAACTGCGCGGCTTGAACAACTCAAAGCTCAGAGTGAAGAGCTTGCGCGGCAGGAGTTATCACAGAAGGCAACTTTGGCGGAGGCCGAAGCTCGTCTGGCTCAGGCGGAAGATTTCAATGAGGCTGAGCTGAGGTCACAAGCACTTGCCCAGGCTGCTGATGACAGGAAGACGAGGCTAAACACCCTCGGAGAGCGGCTCAGATCGTACAGTGTGCGCTTGTAGCTCCATGTACTTTATCCTCTTGAAATTAATGAAAATTCTTTCTTCTTTTGTCGAATCTTCAATCTTGTTCTTCTTTTTGAATTGCGATTCCGAATTGTAGTGCAATTTCTTGAGAACATAGTTCTTGTTGGGTTGGATAATGAGACTTGGCTATATGTCAGTTCAGAGGTCGCGATGACATAACTGGTTGAGACGTCACCAATCTTCAAAAATTGGTGATACTCGTCTTTTGTAAATGTCAACGAGTATCAAGACCTGCCTTTTGTAAATGTCAACAGGGCTCGGAATTGAGACTTAGCTGTCTGCTGGTTCAGAGGTCGCAATGACATAACCAGACGAGACGCCACCAAGCTTCAAAAATTGGTGATACTCGTCTTTTGTAAATGTCAACGAGTATCGAGACCTGTCTTTTGTAAATGTCAACAGGGCTCGGAATTGAGACTTAGCTGTCTGCTGGTTCAGAGGTCGCAATGACATAACCGATTGAGACGCCACCAAGCTTCAAGGTTGGTGATACTCGTCTTTTGTAAATGTCAACGAGTATCGAGACCTGTCTTTTGTAAATGTCAACAGGGCTCGGAATTGAGACTTAGCTGTCTGCTGGTTCAGAGGTCGCAATGACATAACCGATTGAGACGCCACCAAGCTCAAGGTTGGTGATACTCGTCTTTTGTAAATGTCAACGAGTATCGAGACCTGTCTTTTGTAAATGTCAACAGGGCTCGGGGTTGAGACTCGGCTGTCTGCTGGTTCAGAGGTCGCAATGACATAACCGATGAGACGCCATCAAGCTCAAGGTTGGTGATACTCGTCTTTTGTAAATGTCAACGAGTATCGAGACCTGTCTTTTGTAAATGTCAACAGGGCTCGGAATTGAGACTTAGCTGTCTGCTGGTTCAGAGGTCGCAATGACATAACCGATGAGACGCCACCAAGCTCAAGGTTGGTGATACTCGTCTTTTGTAAATGTCAACGAGTATCGAGACCTGTCTTTTGTAAATGTCAACAGGGCTCGGAATTGAGACTTAGCTGTCTGCTGGTTCAGAGGTCGCAATGACATAACCGATTGAGACGCCACCAAGCTCAAGGTTGGTGATACTTATCTTTTGTAAATGTTAATAAGTATCGAGTTTGTAGTGGAATTTGGGAGAAGTCTCGTTTTCACGGGGAGAAACGAGGGAATCACTGTCATAGGTTTAATGTTAACGTAACAACGAAATGTATTTGTGGTCTTACCATTCTATGGATGAGAATTGGTAAGTGATTTTGGAGGTCTCGTCCTCGCGGGGAGAAACGAGGGAATTGCTGTCATAGGTTTAGTGTTAACGTAACAGCGAAATGTGTATGTGGTCTTACCATTCTATGGATGAGAATTGGTAAGTGATTTTGGAGGTCTCGTTTTCACGGGGAGAAACGAGGGAATCAAACGGGAACAGGTCCCTTAGGATTTTTAGCAAACCCCCAGCTGTCAACGGGTTTGATATGCCTTTACCAACTACCGTTTGAGTCGGGCTAGCATGCTATTCCCCTCAGCATGATGAGTTGTCGAGGACTTATGTTGGCTTAAAGGCCAACATTTTCCTCTATCCTTAATCGTTAAAGGATATTGGATTATCGGGTTAATACCTGCATAACCCTGATTCTCCTTTAGGATAACCGGTGCACGGCCAGGTTCCTGTTGGTTTATGGCTGTATGATCTCACTTGGAGGAAGAGAAAGGCTCTCTTTGTGTGTACTTTGCACACGAAGGTCTTGATCAGATGTGTAGTGTTAACTTGATCATGAGAAGGATCCTTGATTAAGGATAATACTTCTTTAAGAACTTGCCATTGATCGGCATCATGAGTAGGTCGCCCTCTGCAGTCGTGAGGCGGTATGCTCCGTTTGAATAGACTGCTTCTATCACAAACGGTCCTTCCCATTTAAGCTGAAATTTGCCTTTGGTCGTCTTGTGCGTCATAACCATCAGTCGTCTGACGGCTAAGACCAGGTCTCCTTTCTGAAAGATTCTCTGCTTGACCTTCTTATTGAAGGCTTTTGACATTCGAGCCTGATACAGCTCAATGTGTAGCTGCGCTTGGAGCCGCTTCTCGTCTAGGGCTTCGAGCTCTTGAAGACGTAGGCGATCATTGTCCTCTGATGTAGTTTTAGTAATCAGAGCTACTCGCAATGATGGCATCTGGATTTCCAATGGGAGGACTGCTTCGCACCCATATACCAGGGAAAAAGGCGTATTACCTGTCGGTGTCCGAACCGTGGTTCGGTAGGCCCAAAGACATTCACCAAGCTTTTCGTCCCAATCTCGCTTGTTCGAGGAGACGAATTTCTTGAGTAGCTTGATGATCGTTTTGTTGAATGCTTCCGCCAAGCCGTTAGCGGCGGGATTATAGGCAGTTGAAGCCACATTCTGAATTCGGTATTTATCGCAGAATCGATAGAATACCTGACTTATGAATTGGGGACCATTGTCATGGATGATCCGCCTAGGGACACCAAATCGATGAATGACATGGTGCTTGATGAAGTTAACCACATTAGGGGTTTTCACTTCAAGCAGTGGTATAGCTTCTGCCCACTTTGAGAAGTAATCGGTTATTGCCAGGATGAACCGGTGACCTCTTGTCGAAGAGGGGCTGATTGGCCCTACGACGTCGATTCCCCATGCTTTAAATGGCCATGAAGCAACAGTTGGGTGGAGCAGCTCCGAAGGCTGGTGTATGAAGTCCGCATGAATTTGGCATGCTTTACACCTTCGTGCATATTGGATGGCATCGGCTATCATAGTTGGCCAATAGTATCCAAGTCTGTGCAACCTGTCTTTGAGCTTTGGACCTGGCTGATGAGCTTCGCAAATGCCGTCATGCGCTTCTTGGAGCGCTTCCTGTGCCTCTGAATTGGAAAGGCAACGGAGGAGAACACCGTCATATGAGCGACGGTAAAGTGTCTTCAAAGTTGGATCGTAATAGAACCGGAGAGACCTTCGTCTGATGGACGCCACTTCCTTGGGATCGTCTGGAAGCAGACCGTGCAAAGCATAGTCGATGAGAGGAAAGCGCCAGTCTCTTGGTTCAAGATCCGTGGAGACGTTATAGACTTCTCGAGTTCTTAGTATGTGCTTGGAGCATACAAGATGTCGAGTTGCGACTGTGAGGTGATACTCGGTGTCGGCTGGCAAGGCTAGCGTCGTCGCTAATGCAGCGAGAGCGTCCGCCTTGGTATTCTGAGATCGGGACACATGCCCGATGTAGAAACCTTCAAATAGGTTAGCCAATTGATGGCTGTATGGTAGTAAGGCACCAAGTCCTCATGGCGGACTTCGTATTCGCCTTTAACCTGATTGATGATCAGTTTTGAATCGCCATAAGCTTCGAGGTAGCGTACCCCCATTCCATGGGCGAGTTGAAGACCGATGAGCAGAGCATTATATTCTGCTACATTGTTGGAGCACGATTCTGTCAGAGAAAATGCTCTGGGCAGGACATGATTTTGTGGGAGATAAACACAACCCCCACTCCGGCGATAATCTTGCCTTTAGGGCCCATTCGCGATGCTCCATCAAAGAACATCTGCCATACTTCCTCTTCTGAGGTTGCATTAGACTCGAAGACCTCATCAGGGATGTCTTCGTGAAGCTTTGAGTGTTCCGGAACTGGATGAGCAGCCAAGAACTCTGCAAGGGCCTAGCCTTTAACCGCCTTCTGAGGCGCGAAGATCATGTCGTATTGAGACAATAAAAGTGCCTACTTAGCCAATCTTGAATTCAATGATCCTGGCTTCGTCATAAGAAGACGCAATGGGTTTACTCTGGAGATGACATGTATGGTCTGACCGACCAAGTAATGTCGTGTCTTCTGAACAGCGAAGACGAGAGCTAAACACTCTTTCTCAATAGGGTTGTAGCGAGATTCCGCTCCTATGAGAGTTCTGCTCAGATAATAAATGGCCTGCTCATGGCCATTGTCGTCCTTTTGAGCGAGAAGGGCACCGAGGGAGTAGTCCAGAGCTTTTACATAAAGCAAGAACGGTTTTCCTGATGTAGGGGCCACTAAGACTGGAGGTTTTGTGAGGTACCTCTTGATGTCTTCATAAGCTTCCTGGCTAGCTTGATCCCATACGAAGGAAGCACCCTTTTTCATGAGTCGGGTGAACGGCTGACAGCGGCCTGAGAGATTTGCGATGAATCTCCTAATATAAGTCAGCATGCCCTGCAGGCCTCTAAGCTCCTTGAGGTTCCTTGGTGGATGCATGCTCTGAATGGCTTTAACCTTGTCTGGGTCAAGATGAATCCCTTTTGATGTGACAATAAACCCAAGGAACTTGCCACTTGACACTCCCAAAAAGGACTTTGTTGGATTCATTTTCAGCTGATGAGCCCGCATTATGTTGAACATCGTTCTCAGGTCGCGAAGATGTTCATTCTTGTTGCGGCTTTTGACGGCAATGTCGTCGACGTAGCATTCCACCGTTTTTCGAAGATGGTCGCGGAAGATTATACTCATTGCCCGCTGATAGGTTGCTCCGGCGTTCTTCAGTCCGAAGGGCATTACAGTGTAGCAGTATACCCCCAATGGTGTTCGGAACGAAGTATGCTTCTCGTCGTTTGGATACATCTTAATCTGGTTGTACCCTGAAAAGCCGTCCATGAAAGACATCCTTTCGAACCCGCATGTGTTGTCAATCATGACGTCGGTGATGGGCAGTGGGAATTCGTCTTTAGGACAGGCCATATTGAGATCACGGTAGTCGATGCAGATCCGTATTTTCCCGTTCTTCTTGAGGACGGGGACGATGTTGGCTACCCAATCTGGATGTTGCTCCTCCTGGATGAAGCCACATGCAATGAGCTTGTGAACTTCGGCTTCAATAGCTTCCATGATGTTTGGACGAAACCGACGTTGTTGCTGCTTGACTGGCTTGACGTCAGGCTTGATGTTTAGACGGTGCATAGCGACCTGTGGATCAAGCCGGGCATATCTTCGTAGCTTCACGCGAAGACATCTATATACTCCTTTATGAGTATTATCAATTCTTCCTTCTCCGTAAGCGATAGGCTTTCACTTATAAAGATGGGCTTGGGGTTATCTTGACTTCCCAGATTGATCTGCATCACCTTGTCTTCAGTAGGTGGTTTTCGCGCAGCTCGAACCGCTTTTCCCATTGGATGTTTAATTGCTGGGCCCACGGTTCTTCATCGGTAGCCTCCGCAGGTTCCAACTGACTGCTCGACGTCATATTAACAGTGAGGTCTTTGAACATTCCTCCTATACTGATATCGGAGTCCCACTCGGAGGATGAAGCCGAATGTGATGGAATTGGCCCGTCGTCTTTGACTTGAACTGTTACTGATGATGTGGGCGTGACGTAACCCAACCCCCTGCGTGTACTATCACAGTAGTTTGCAGGCTTCCCTTTAGGCACAAGGTTCCGCATCAAACCGCGCCTTCCTTTTCCGAAATTTAGGCCTGCTCCATGCTTCAAGTCGTACCCCATTTTCTTCATAATGTGGCGCGCTGGCCGCGCATAATGGAAGAACTGTGGGGCGTCTGAGTCTGAGCTCGAATCTGCAGTTGTGGGTCCCCGTGGCTGGGTTCTACCGAAGATTATCGGCGACTGACCTTGTTTGGACGGAGGGATCACCAGTGTGGCCCCCTCTATAGCTTCCACAGGTGTGCTGGCCACACTTGGCTCATGTACGGGCACATGCAGAGAGCCATCCGTAATGGATTTAATCGACCCAATACTCGCAGGATAATCAAAAGAAATATTATCATTAATTACCCATTCACCTTCATCCTCTGAAGGAGTATTACATAGGGGATTATTAAGACATGCTATAATTGGTTCACCTATCAGAATGGCTGGCATGCCTGTTTCGGATTCTGAATTCGCCTCGTTGCCACTTTCATCATCGTCCGGCAACGATTCTTTAAGTGCTCCACCGGCCTCTTGATATAGGAGAGCGTCAGTGAAGTAGTTTTCCATCCCTTTGAATGGTTGCCTCTCAGCAAAGACAGTTCGTACTGTCGTGTCATCTTTAACATATTTGAAGCATTGGTGCAGAGTAGAGGGAACGATCCAGTTAGCATGGATCCATGGCCGTCCCAGCAGCAGATTATATGATGTGTCAGCATCAATGACATAGCATGTCACTTCTGACTTCAGGCTCCCGATTCTGCAACGGAGTCGAATTTTCCCCAGTGGATGACAGCTTCCGGCGTTAAAACCGTATATTGTAGTAGTGGTTGCGGATAACCTGTACCATGGTATGCCGAGGAAGTAGAGAAGCCTTTTGGGGATGATGCTGAGTGCAGACCCCGGATCGACTTGTATTCTCTCGATGCACGTTGAACCGATATATCTGGTGTAGTACAGAGGTCGATCGTGCTTGTTGTCTTTGAGAAGTATATCTTCCGCCGTGAATGTAATAGCGGGCACCTTTGATTGTGCATGATGACATTCTGGGCAAGGAGACTGAACGTCGTCGTTAGGGATTTCAGGCATGCATGTCAGAAAGGATTCTGAATTGGCTAGCGCATCCCTGAGTGCTTCTCTTGTTTCTTTCGAGAGGCGAAGGAGCTCGTGTATAGTAATACGAGCTGGGATATTGGCCAGCTGAGCCAATATGTCAAAGCGAAAGGGCGTATCAAACCCTTGGCCTGGTGGTTTCTTCAACACATGGTCGAATCGTACCTCCTTAGGCCTCTCTTTTCCCTTGGTTGGGATTGGAGTGGATGCTGGTATTTGTACTGACGTCGTTTGCTGTTGTGTCTCGTCAGTAGACTTTTCATACTGCCTCAAGTATGATTTTTCGGATCGGGTGCCCGTCTGTTGAGGCGCGTCGGCTTGCGCTGCGCAAGCATGCTTTTCTCCTTCGGAATCACTGAGGGAAGCCGATGTAAGATTGCCGTCGTCTGGCAGGATGGAGATGACATTGCAAGACTTGCCCTTTGAGTTGGGCTGCTTTGGATCCCGCTGTACGTCTTGGACGAGGTCTGGATGTATCCACATGACTTCTCCTGTCTCCAATGTTAAGGGAACAAGACCCTTATTATTTTGAGCTGTAGCTGGAAGATGCTTGACTTCCAACCGTGGCGCAGGGACGGAATAAGTCCCGTCAGGAACTGTGACCTTCGGAGCTTTGCCGAACTCAAGAGTCACCATATTGGCAGTGACTTTCTTCTGCTCCGTCTTCAACGTCAGAACCCCGGCATCGACCAGGGCTTGTATTCTGTCCTTGAGAACATAACACTTGTCAGTAGGATGGTGGATCATCCTGTGGTAGAGGCAGTATTTAGGGTCGTTTGTGCGCCCTATCTCATTGGGACGCCGAGCATCTGGCAATTTCATTTTGTTCCCTTTGTGGAGTAGATGGAATATCGTGACCACCTGATCGTCTTTAAATGAGTACTGCTTTGGAGGGAATTTAGGCTCCTGATTATTGAAGCCGCTCTTCTTGGCCTTCGATTACACATCTCCGGATAACTCCACAGACATAGTCTCTTTGCCTTTAACTTGAGAAGATTGCGGTAGGTCGCTACGCCCTTTGTTGTTCATCCCCCACTTGCCTCTAGGGGCGGATAGTTCGAACTTTTTAGCCGACTTCTCGGCTATCTCTGCTTGTTCGACCAATTCCTTCCAAGTGTGGGCTTTGACAGCCCCCATGCGAACTTCCACTTGGTCTAAGAAGTTGTGTCTGCATGTCTGTAAGAGCATGGGTAGTGGCATCCCTACTGGGCATATCAAGGATAAGTTTCTGAACCGTTCAATGTAGTCACGGACAGATTCGCCCTTCCTCTGCACAGTGGAGAGGAGCTTGTCCATGGTTACTTCGGTATCATCCTCATAGAAACGAGAGAGGAACCGAGTTTCCAGGTCGATCCAAGAGTTAATAGAACCCGGGGGAAGACTTCGGAACCAGTCAAATGCCACCCCCTTTAAGGTGCCAATGAATAGCCTAGCCATGATGGCATCATTGCTTATAATATTACCAGTCTGAGACCGAAAATAGTAGATGTGCTGATTTGGCGAGCTCTTTCCATCATAGGTATGCAGCGTTGGCGGTTTGAACTTCGGTGGATATGGCACCGAATCCCACTCCAGTGGATAAGGACGGACTGTCCCTACCTTCTTTAATTCATCCCTCTGAGCTAGAGATGCGATTTGAGCTTGGAGGCCCTTAAGGACTTCGGCGTCTAAGGAAGAACCCTCCTTGGATTTCTCCGGCTTTGGTTGCTCATTGCTGAAGTGTTCCTCCTCATCGTGATTGCTCCCGACATCATTGTCATTCTGATTGCTGAGGAGTCGAGCAAACATCCGTTGAATGTTGTCCAGAGCCTCTTGCTGGGTTCTGGAAGTTTGCTCCTGAGCTTCCAGGCGCCGACGAAGATCGTCGTTGACGTTATCAGCCATATTGACTGATGCTCTGTTTGTTCGCACCGAGCTAACTGTCGCCGAAGAGGCATACCCACTATCTTCACCTTCTTCGTCCGATGATTGGAGTGATCTCCTGGGTTCTGGCGAGGCTAGGGCCGTCGAGGAAGAAGGCTGTTCATAAGTGTAGGGTATCGCCGCCCTGGATCTGGTGTTCCGGAAAACACCTTCTTCATGCACCAAGACTTCGCCTAAGCCTGGGCTGTAATCTGGATCTGGGGAGCTGTAGGGGGTGTCGTCAGATGTTTGTCTTCCCCTGCGCAGTTCTCGCCCTCTCCCAGTCATGTTGACGGATGCGGAGGGGAGATCTCGCAAGATACTCCTTCTGCGATGCTTCATCGGGGCTTGTACCGATAGTCGATCAAAACAGACCGTCATCTTGGAGGCGTGGCGGGGATTGGTCCCAGCCGGCAATGGACCGAGTGGAGTGTCACCAGCTGACATCCCACTTGTCGACAACAGGGGGAAGAGATTTGTCCATCCGTCAATAATTTCCTCAGATCGGACCCGGTTGGGTCTCTGCAATCGAGCGCAAAGGCTCTTTTGGGTCGCACATAGGATGACGTCCTGCTTCTTTTATCCTACAGATGGGATTAGCACTGAATAGTGCTTTGGTTCTAGCTTCGCCATCAGGCGTGAGCTTAGTGCTTGACGAACTGGAGAGCGGAGCACGCTGCGGTGCTTTACCCGCTATGCTGCTACGAAGGCAATTGGCCTTAGATGGTACTTTGGCTCTAGCTTCGCGGTCACGAACCCTGCGCGTACGCTGTGGTACAGTAGCTTCGCTCATGAGAACGAGGCTGGCGCGAGGCATTGCTGCTCTTGAATTGGGTGACGGTATGATTGCCGTCTTGATTTTATGATTGGAGTAGACAAGCATCTTGCCTTTTTCTTCGCGAGAGAGGCGCGGTTTAGGCGTAGCTACGCTTGAAGCTTCGGTCGGAGACTTCTGTTTAGGCTTCCATATCCGCCTTGGCAGAGGAGACTTAGGTTCGCAAGGAACCTGATTAGCCACACACGAGGCTGAGGGGTGTTGGCAGAATTCTGCTTCCGGTTTCTGATTTGAAACCTTGGTCGTGGAAACCCTCCTATGCTTCCGTGCTCGAAGCATTGGGCCACCCCCAGAGAGGACTTCTTCAAATCTTCCTTGATCGAACTGAACCACCAAGTTCTCACAAGTAAAGGAATCAGACTGCGGACGTACCTCCTTGTTGCGCCAAATAACCGTAGTAGGTTCGTAGAGAACCTTTTCAGTCTCTGCAGAGACTTTCCTTGAAGATTTAGCCAGAAAGGCTCTGGCTGCACCGGCTTTTCTGAATTCAGAGTTAGACCCGAAGGTCTGTTCGTCGCATTGCGACACTTGATTCTCGGCAGTGGAGAATTTCGTCCCCAGCGGAGTCGCCATCTTGTTTTCCATTATGTTTGCAAAGAGGAAAACTTACAAAAAAGAGTTTGAGGAGCTAAATTACAAGTATTCTTAAAAAGATTACAAGTAGATCTCCTCAGAGATTCTGGAGAAGTGTGCCGATAGGAGTCTGGTCAGCGCGCGACCACTTTGTCCCTTTGACGATGCGAACGATGAGATTCCCTTCTCGCCTGGTTCGGGGAATCAGAGAACAGAAGGTTGGTAGAACCCTCTTGCTGCTTCTCAAAATCGCCTTCAATAAGGAATTCCTTCTCGCCTGGTTCCGGAGATTCCTTGTGAAGAAGGACGATATTAGGGTATCAACACCCTGGATAGAGAAAGCAATTCTCTAAAAGATCTCTGAATTCGAGAACGCACGGTGCGTTGTGAAGAAGCCTCTGCTTGTGGAGTCCTCTTTTTGTCTTCGATCGATCGATCTATATCTCGTGCGTCCGTATGCGTCTCTGTCTCCTTGTACCCTTGATGGGCTATTTATAGGGAGAGCAAGGGTATAATCGTCCCTTGAAGATATGGAAACAGATTGAATCAAATCTGTTTAAATCTGGAAAGTAGCCCTGCTGCGAGGCTAGGATCAGTTTTTGCGAAGCTAGAATTGGCAGGTCGGTGGATCTTCTTGATCCTTTCCATATCGTTGGAGGATTTCCCCTGATCTTCTTACTCGTTTTAGAAGAGTCAAGAGATTGTGGCAATCAACTGCCAAATTTGATCTCTGATTTGATCTTGATTGGATTTGATCTGATTGGATCCGATCTCATCCGGAGATTTGATTGGTCAAAGGTTGACCATAGCAGACCAATAGCGGAGCTGTCTGTATTGAGCTCGTAGCGGAGCTAGAGACGGTTTCTGGCGAAGTCGAAAGAAACCCTTTGGCGGAGCTAGAAGTCCTCTGTGGCGAAGTTTGCGAGTCAGCTTCTTGGCGAGGCTTTGAATGGCTTCAAGGCGGAGTTGGGTGATAATAGCCTCTCAAACGAGGCTATCCCTTTGGGCTCATGTAATGCTAAGTGTTAGCACCTTAGACCTGCTGAGGTCTGTTTAGAAAAAATCTGGGTTCACTGTCTGCTTGCTGGATCAGTGGAGTCCAAGTTGCTTCCTTGTCCCTCGGAGATGGGTGAAAACTGGTCTTCAGCTCGTCTGTCACTTGTCTTTTGTAAATGTCAACAAGTTTAGACATTGTTCAGACCAATAAGAATCTTGTCTTTTTTAAGTGTCAACAGAGACAATGGATCAAACGCTAACACAATGATATGTTCCGAGGTTCGAGCCCCTAGCTCTACGTCCCCGCCTTCACCGAGAAGGATTTCTAATCCACTATACTCCCACCAAAGGAACCTCCACCGAGGAGGATTTGTTACAACAATAGGAGTACCGAACTCCTCTCTCAAACACCGCCTCACAACCGAGGGGTAGGCCCGTAGCCAAACAACCACAAACACCTCTACCGAAGAGGTTTTACAAACCAAACTCCACCTCTCACTAGAGGGAGCAAACCACAATCCCAACCTCTACCAAAGAGGGAGCAAACCAATCACCCGATCAACCTCTACCAAAGAGGGATACAACAAAAGCAAGGGTGTTTACAACAAGTGGTTTCTTTCAACCACAAACAATCTCTCTTTTCCACAAAACAAGATCCTAATAGAATAGGATATATGATATAGCTCAAGTGGAAAAACTAGGTGTTTGGAAAACAAAGACTCAAAGAAAACACTTGGGAAAACTCTTTGTAAATAATAGAATTGAAGAACAAAACAAATCTCTCAAATTTCTATTTTCTTTGATTTTCCCAAACCCTAAAACACAAAAACCAATTTGAAAGTTTAAAGCCCAAAAATACTTTTGAAAACTTATTTTAAACACTGGAGAAGCTCTGGAATTTTTCTTATCAAAAGTCTTATCAAAATCCCCAAAGAGATGGGGTATTTATAGCCCAAACAGAAAACTAGCCGTTAAGCTGATCTGGCAGCCTGACAGGCTTGCGGTCGGCCGGCCCGGTCAACCGCCAACGGTCATAAATGTGACCGTTGGGGCATCCGGTCGACCGCACGGCCGACCGCCCAGATACAGAGAGCAGACTTCTCTGCTCCGGTCGACCGCTCGGTCGACCGCCCAGATACAGAAAGCAAGGCTCTCTGATCCGGTCGGCCGACCGGCCGACCGGCCCACTGTGCCAGCAGACGTGCACAGGTCTGTGCACGTCGGTCGACCGCCCGGTCGACCGGCCTGGCCTGTCAGCACAGTACTGGGTCAGAAACTGGGTCAGAAAAACATGTAAAATATTTCTAAAAATTCTTTTAAGTCTTGTAAAAATCCCCAAAAAATAGTTTTATCATTTTGCATTGATATATAAACATGTGATAAAAAGTTTAGCTCAAATATTAAGCATATGAAACTATTTTTGTGTTTAAACATTTTTACCAAAAACCAAAACTTGTATTTTATCAAACTTGGATTTTTCACTACATGAATAGGATAGTCAAAATAAGTTGTTTAAAAGTTAAGCATGCATGTATATAAAGAATACATCTACTATACATAAACCAATTAAACTTGTTTTGATCAACTATTCATGAAAACAAATATTGGTTAAACCAAAACCGAAAAACCATAAAACGTGTGTGTTGTGCACTTGAGCATATCAACTATTCTTATCTTTACAAATGGATCTAAAATACACTAAACTATGGAAACCTAAGTCTTCTTGACGATCTTCCATCTTCAAGTCGACTCGGTCCAAACTCCGTGATCCAACGAGCATGGCTATGTATCATCTTGAGGCTCGGGCTCGGGAATCACCAAGTGAAGGCTTTCAAACTCCTCTTTTTGAAGCAATCACCAACTAATATCTTGATTAATGATCTGAAACTAAAATCACAAGATTATTAGTAAACATAACTACATGAGTTAATCATCATCAAAACTAGAGAGGAAGGCCTCCGGGCCAACAATTACATCACCAAAAAATATAAAAGTACATTATCGAAGAGATATACATAACAAAAGCTGAGAGGTGCTCACGAGCAGCAAGAGAGGCCTCAAGAGCCAATCAGGAGAAGAGTTAGAAGGAAGAGCTACGATGATGTCCAAACTTCTGCTGCACTCTGATCGCCGCGGAAGGATCCGCTACGCACTCTGATCAGCTACAAAAAGGCCACCATGGTCCAGACTCTAGGATCTGGACGTGAAGATCCAGGGTTGTCAGAGAGCAACCCAGCGAGTACATATGATAAAGCCAGTTGGTGTGCTCAGGTAGTCGCACGTGTGCATAATCAACTGATGTGATTCAGGCATATAGGTACATGCAATGACAAGTAATATAAAGGAAATTAAAGGAACGATAATAAATCTGAAATCAAGTAAATACATGTATATCGATAAGTCTGATCAGAAAACATGAATAGAAAACGGTGTCGAGAGCTTAAGTACAAATAAACATGCAATAAATACATTAATTATGCGATAAATACAAGTATAGACAAAACTGTTGGCCCAGAGGCCTTCCACTCTAGTTTTGATGATGATTAACTCATGTAGTTATGTTTACTAATAATCTTGTGATATTTAGTTTCAGATACTTAACTAAGATATTAGTAAGTGATTAGCTTCAACAAGGTGTTTTGGAGCTTCTCACATGGTGTTTCAAGAGCCCGAGCGTCAAAGTTCATACCCTAGCACTCGTTGGAGTCAAGTTTGGTGGATCATGTTTGGATCGAGTCGACTTGAAGACAGAGTTCGTCAAGAAGACTTCGGTACATAGTTTAGTTTATAGTTTAGATCCATTTGTAAAGTTAGATAGTGTGATATGCTCAAGTTCACAACATACACACTTGTTTCTAATTTCATGTTTATTGGTTTTCGGTTTTGGTTTAACCAATCTTGGTTTTCATGAATAGATAGAATCAAAACAAGGTTACATGGTTTAATGTATATTAGATTTGTTCTATATACATCTATGCTTCAACTATTTATACAAACTTAGTTTGATAACCTATTCATGTATTTAGGTTTTGTATTTTAACAAAACTTGTTTTTGGAATTATTGTCAAAAATATTGGTATATATATCTTTCATGTATATTGGATTATATCCATATACTATATACTTCAAGTTGTTTCAAATATTATGTTTTTGTATTTGGATGAGTTTTGGACAAAACGAATTTTCAATTCAAAAATTCAAGTTTTGAAAAATACGGATTTTGGTTTTCGGCAAAATTTCTAAGTCACAAAAATGGTTCAAATTGTTTGATATATGTGTTGAATTTTTTCACACATGTTTATATATCAAAGTATTATACTGAAACTATTTTTGTGAATTTTTAGAAATTTTATGAGATATATTTGGTAATTAAAAACCCTAGTTTTTCTAATCCCTAATTCAGTCTGCCAGGCTGTGGCGGTCGACCGACCGGTCGACCGGACCAGGAGCCGGTCGATCGGAACGGTCGACCGGACATGCACACAAACGTGCACGCAGCCAGCCCCTTGGGCCGGTCGACCGAGCGGTCGACCGACTGAAGGCAACCCACTCTCGGGTTGCCCCGGTCGACTGGCCGGCCAGAGAGCCGTTGCTCTCTGGTTCTGGGCACGGTCGACCGGCAGGCTCAACGGTCAAAAATTTGACCGTTCGCCGGTCACCGGCCGGTCGACCGGAAGGCCAATCTGGGCCTTTTTCTCTGCCAACGGGCAGATTCCAAGTGGGGGCTATTTATTCCCCATTTGGAGTGGGTTTTGTCAAGATTTTAAAAAGAGCAAAATTTCAGAGCTTCTCTAGTGTTTTTACAAGTTTTAAAAAGAGTTTTAGAGCTTCAAAGATTTGATCTTCAATTGTTTTTAAAGTGTTTTTATTTCAAAGAAAATAGTCTTTTGGGAATTGATTTTTGGTCTAAAAATTCTATATCTATTTGGTGTTTTTCCCAAGTGATTTTCTTTCATCAAAACACTTTGTTTTCCACACTTGAGCCATATCTTGCTATCCTATCCATAGGATCTTTATTTTGTGGGAAAATTAGTTTGTGGTTGTGGAAACCACCAAATTGCAAACCCTCCTACTTTGTGTTATCCCTCTCGTGTAGAGGTTAATTTTGGAGTGGTGGCTTTGTTCCCTATCCCTCTAGTGAGAGGTTGATTGGTTGTTGGCTTTGTGCCTATTCCTTATTTGTGAGGTTGATTGATTTGTGTGGCTTTGTGCCAAACCTCTAAGTGTAAAGGTTGTGTTTGTACAGAGAGGAGCTGTGTACTCTCGGTTATTGTATTGCCCCAAATCCTTAGTGGAGGTTCCCTGTGTGGGAGTCCTGTGTGGACAAGTTAGTGAAAATCCTTCTGTGTGAAGGCGGGGACATAGAGCTGTGTGCTCGAACCTCGAAACATATTCGTGTGTTTGCGTTTGATCCATTGACTCTAACTCTCTCTCTTTTATATTGTGTGTTGCATCATTTCATATTGATCATTCATAAATTATATGCTTGGCTTGTTTGTGTGTGCCTCACTTGTGCTTAACCACGAGAGCTTCATATAGCGCCTCAACTCTTATTCAGAGGAATCAAGAGGAGTTAGTCCAGAGCCCTTCACCGGGAATTCGGCTACACTCGTTGGTTGCATTAAGTGTGTTGCAATTTAGTTTTTAATTTTCGCATTTAGTTCATTAGATTAGCCGTATACCTATTCAGCCCCCCTCTAGGTGTACTTTTAATTGGTATCAGAGCCTACGCTCCTGATATTTGGTTTAACCACCTAGGAGTGTGATCTTGGTTTGCTAATCTACATTTGCATTTGCTTTTGCACACATATAGTTTGCACTCATGGATAACCCTAGGATATAAAGTTTACCTTGCCATTACCAAGGAATCCTACCTTAGTGATAGCAAGCATATAGAGGCCAATGCACAAGCCCTAAAGGCACTTAGAGCATCTCTTGATAAGAAATATTTACATGTATTTTCTCACTATGATTCCGCTTTTGCATTATGGAGCATTTTGACTTCTTCCGAGTTACCAACGCTTATCAATAAGAAGAGGAGATCTAGGAGAGATGAGATCGATGAACGTTGCTTCATGGTCCAAGGGAATGATTCCCTTGAGGTACACTCGGACACTCAACTAGATGCTAGCACTAGTTCCTATTGCAATGAGTGTTTAGAGGCACAAGCCATGAATGATGAACTTGCAAAAAATTGTGAAAATTTGATTTCAAAATATAAACTTTTGAAAAAGGATAGTCTTGTTTTAAAAGAAGAAAATAAAAATTTATCTTCTAGAATTGAGATTGCTTTGCAAGAGAGGGATGAGATTTCAAGTGAACTTGACTCACTTAAATCCCAACTTGAACTTGCCCTTAATGAAAACAAAATTTTGAAAACCAAAAATGATTGTGAAAATGTTTTAAAGAAAAATGAGGCTTTATCTTCAAAAGTTGACTTTGTTGTAAAAGAAAATGATTCTTTAAAATAAAAATTATTTCTATTTCAAAGAATTTAGACTTGATTTCTAAGAAAAATATTTCTTTACAAAATAATATAGTTTCTCATGTTTGCCATGCTAGTGTAGCTTCACATTCTAACTCACCTATTGCATGCACCTCTTCTTCTAGGATTGATAATGATATTTGTTTATTAAAGAACAGTGTAGATTATTTGGGCTCCACTTTGAGCCATTGTGCCATGAACCACTCACGTTTGGAATCCATGTTTCGCAAGAAATAAATTCCTTCTATGCATGCACACCATACATGGCATACACATGCTTCGCACGCTCATGCACATCACACATTGTATGCTCATGTGTACACTTGTACACATTGTGGACGTAAGGGCCACCTTGCTAAATTTTGCTATAATATGATACATGATGAAAATTTAGCAACTAAATTTGTTTGGGTTAGGAAAGGAACTAACCCCCATGGATCCAAAAGAGTGTGGGTACCAAAAATCACCCCTATGCTATTTGATGTAGGTGTGGGCTCTCGCATGACGTGAGAGCGATGGTGCCTTGAGGTGGATGCGTTCCGAGCTTAAAGAGGACAATTTAGATGCATCACTTTCAGGGGGAGTTTGGTGAGAGGACCACCTTGTTTTGGAGACATGGAGATGTGCCTTATTGGTTTGGTAAGTATCTCTTACTCCTCATTATGTTTGCATGCTTTTAGATCATTCATTTATAGCATGTATTGTTTTAATGTTCATTATGCCATAAGCCATGTTTATTAGTCCGATGACATGCATGATTAGTATTTGAGACACCCATGTTTATATGGACCCATATTTAATGTTCTAACTTTAGTTTAACTAATGTGTATGTCCTAGATCTAATGCATGTGCATTTGTCATAATGATCATATGAGTTTTTATTTTTGATTTCTATACTTCATGTTTTTGATTACATGTTTAGATGTTAGTTTTCATTAAAACTTGGATATATACTTGTACAACTAGTGAGCCACAAATAGATCATTATATGTTTATGCTTAAAAGCTCATTTGTACTCATTAGATGTACTAGTATAGCCTAGTTTTGATGATTCATACATTTGACTTGTATTCCCATTTTGTACATGTTTTTCATGTTTATATGTTTAGCTTCATGTATATGTCTATTTTGTCTAAACTGTTAGCTATACATATACATCCTTGAGCCACTTGCCTTCATGCATATACTTTTGTGGACTCGTTATGTTTGGATATGTATGTATTCTTTGGTTTATACAAGACATACATATGCCTTGAAGATTAAATCGTTTTGATGATTTTCATGTTTTAAGGAATTTCTTATTGAGCTAAATTGACTATTTTCATGATTATGTGTTTCACATAACACTTGTACATTCACTTTAGTTGATATTTTCTCATGATTTTATTTTCATGAGTCTTATATGAGCTTTACATCTTTTGAGTGTCAATTGTTGAGTGATTTTTATGTTTCATGAAATATAATTTTGTTTTATTCCTTACTTGAAGATTTCGTACTAGTTTACAAATTTTTTCTTAAAACTAGTTCGTATTCTTCATTATGGTAGAGCTTTTCAAACATACTATATTTTCAAACCTATTTTTGAAAACCCTATCCATTGAAGGGCGGTTGGTTGGGCGACCATGCCTTGTATGCTTATTATTGAAAATCCTTTTAAATATGTGCATGAAATGGGTGGTAAGTAATTTGAGTTATACACTTAATCTTATTGTGTTTTCAATTGGTATCATTGGATCTTTTCAATTGGTATCACTATAAACATTTTTTTTTGTATACTCATATATATTTTTATATATGTATGCTTACATTTCAAATAGTATCAATTTCGATTGGTATTCATTTTTCATACATATATATATGCTTTATTTGTGCTTACTATATCTCTATATCTTTGAGCACAAATTTTTATGCTAAGCTTGATTTCTTAAATGACTATTTTATTTCAATTGATTATGTTTCAATTGGTATCTTATACAAGCTTATGCATCATTTTATTTGATATTTCATAAAAGGGAAGAAAATTTATATTTCACCTTTCAATTGGTTTTGTTATTCTACTCCCACACTTTATGTTAAAAATAATTGAAAAAGGATATTGATTATTTTTGGTATCATATGCTTTTAATGAGAAATTATTTTCAATTGGTACTAATCTTTACAAATTGATATCAAGATTACCTATAAGGTTATTTACAATTGGTATGTTTTATTGATATCAAAATTTTTGGTTGAATTGTTCAAAATGATTTATTTACTTACAATTGGTATTTAATTGGTATTTACTTGTAATTGGTATCAATTGGTATTTTAAATTTATATTAAAACATTTATTTTATGTACCACATTATGTACTTTCAATTGGTATATTTTATTGATATCATGATGCACTCAATTGATATATTTTTTTTACAATTGGTATCAAGAAAGTTTTGTTTTGATTTCACCCCTTATTGATATCTTTTTGTTTACGATAAAAAGAGGGAGAATATTGTTTTCTTTGACCCTTTGTTGATGATTGACAAAAAGGGGAGAAGTATTTGAGTTTATATATGCATATTTTTATTTTTGCATATATTGAGTTTATGCATCTTATTATAATATATGAGAAAAATGATTTTGAGAGTTTAAACAAAAAGGGGGAGAAGGTTTTTGAAACATATGTTTAATTTATGCATGTTTCTCTCTCCTAGTTGATGCATACATTTGTTTAGCATCATGTGCTTCATTGAATATCTTATTTTTTATTACTATGCATGAGTTAAGGGGGAGCTTCTTTGAAGCTTAACTTTAATCCATGCATATATAACTCCATGAGTTTTGTCATCATCAAAGAGGGGGAGATTGTTAGCCCAGAGGCCTTCCACTCTAGTTTTGATGATGATTAACTCATGTAGTTATGTTTACTAATAATCTTGTGATGTTTAGTTTCAGATACTTAACCAAGATATTAATAGGTGATTAGCTTCAATAAGGTGTTTTAGAGCTTCTCACATGGTGTTTCAAGAGCCCGAGCGTCAAAGTTCATACCCTAGCACTCGTTGGAGTCAAGCTCGGTGGATCATGTTTGGATTGAGTCGACTTGAAGACAGAGTTCGTCAAGAAGACTTCGGTACATAGTTTAGTTTATAGTTTAGATCCATTTGTAAAGTTAGATAGTGTGATATGTTCAAGTTCACAACACACACACACACACACACACACACACACACACTTATTTCTAGTTTCATGTTTATTGGTTTTCGGTTTTTGGTTTAACCGATCTTGGTTTTCATGAATAGATAGAATCAAAACAAGGTTACATGGTTTAATGTATATTAGATTTGTTCTATATACATCTATGCTTCAACTATTTATACAAACTTAGTTTGATAACCTATTCATGTATTTAGGTTTTGTATTTTAACAAAACTTGTTTTTGGAATTATTGTCAAAAACATTGGTATATATATCTTTCATGTATATTGGATTATATCCATATACTACATGCTTCAAGTTGTTTCAAATATCATGTTTTTGTATTTGGATGAGTTTTGGACAAAACGAATTTTCAATTCAAAAATCTAAGTTTTAGAAAATACAGATTTTGGTTTTCGGCAAAATTTCTAAGTCACAAAAATGGTTCAAATTGTTTGATATATGTGTTGAATTTTTCCACACATGTTTATATATCAAAGTATTATACTAAAACTATTTTTGTGGATTTTTAGAAATTTTATTGGATTTATTTGGTAATTAAAAACCCTAGTTTTTCTAATCCCTAATTCAGTCTGCCAGGCTCTGGCGGTCGACCGGACCAGGAGCCGGTCGACTGGAACGGTCGACCGGACGTGCACACAAACGTGCACGCAGCCAGCCCCTTGGACCGGTCGACCGAACGGTCGACCGACTGAAGGCAACCTACTCTCGGGTGTTGGCCCAAAGGCCCATCACTCTAGTTTTGATGATGATCAACTCATGTAGTTATGTTTACTAATGATCTTGTGTTTAATTAGTTTAATTAGTGACAGATTTGTTATCAAAATCTTAGTAGGTGTGGAGCTTCAACAAAGGATTTTAAGACAAGTTTTGGAGCTAGCATCGGTTGATTCACGAGCCTATGCATCAAGACCACATCAAGTACTCAAGAGGAGTCGAGCTCGTTGGATCGTGTTTGGACCAAGTCAAGATGATGAGAAGACTTCAAGGGAAGACTTCAAGATCACGACTTGTGTCTAGGTATAAGATTTAGTTTTTAGAAGATTTTTGTTTTTAGATAAAATGTAAAGGATAGAGTAGTTGGTGGATTGCTCAAGTACATTTACACACACACTCTTAATAGATATATTTTCATAAAAGATTTTTAGTTTTTTTTTAGAAAAGAATTTTTACTTTGGAAAAATACTTTGGTTTTTGGATAAAGACTATAAAAATCAAGTTTAGAGCTTAATGTCAAAAACTTAGATATTTCATCTTATTTGTGTAGTGGATCATATCCATACACACTATGCTTTAATGTATTCAAAGTATCTAGTTTTTGTATTTGAAGAAGTTTGGAAAACAAGTTTTAGAAAAATACTAGTTTTCAATTGAGCCAATATTTCCAACTTACAAAAATAGTCCAAATCTTTTATAACATGCCTTGATTTTGTGCAAGCATGTTTGTTTATCAAAGTATATTGGTAAAACTATTTTTGTAGATTTTCATGTATTTTATGGGATTTTTATGTGAGCCAAAAGACAAACTTTTTAATCCCAGATTTTCTGTTTCAGGCTTCAGCAAGTCGACTAGTCGACCTATCAAGTGGACTAGGGCTGAAGTCGGTCGACCGGCTCGGTCGACCGACGTGCACGACGTGCACGCCTTGACCTGGCAGATGGCCGGTCTGCCGACCCTGTCGACCGGAACTGAGAGCAGTGCTCTCTGTTCTTTTGGGTCGACCGGGCGGTCGACCGGAGGCTCCAACGGTCTGATTTTTGACCGTTGGCGGTCGACCGGGCGGTCGACCGACAGGTCTGACAGACCCCAACGGCTAGTTTTTGACAGCCTATAAATTTGGGGGTTTGGTCATTGTTTTTGTTGGGTCCCGCTCTTATACCAAATGTAGAATCTATAATCAAATCAACACAAACACTAGATAGGAAGGATTAATTGTTAAGCAAACAAATAAGTAAACTTGCAATAAGGAAAACAAATCTCAGAAAATGCAAACGCAAACAAAGAGATTTATCCTGGTTCGGTCCTTGTGACCTACATCCAGTCCCCAAGCCACCCGCTTGAGATTTTCCTTTAACCTTGATCTTGTCACCCAAAATCAATACAACATGTACACCACTTGTCGAATCCCCTTCTCCAAATGTGTACACCTTCTCTTCCACCAAGAGAACACCTTTTACCTTTGTACAACTACTTCTTCAACCCAGAAGCCTCCCGTGTACAATGGTCGCCTTGTACAACTTGCCTCTTTAACCAAGAAGCCTCCCGTGTACAATCACTTTGAGAATTTACAATGATTTTCCTATAGCCTTGATACTGAATGTGTATATGGATAAGGTACAGTATAGGAAAGATTAACTTCAGAGAACTTCACTAATGGAAAAGTCTTTTGGTGAAGAACAGAAGTTAGGAATTCAGTTTTCAGGATTTCTGGAATTTGGCTTTTGAAAACTGATGGAAACTCTTGGCAAATGGCCTTAGGACTAACTACCCCTTATATAGCTGAAGACTAGGGTAAGTTAGGGTAGTTATAGGACCAATTCAGATGATATAGACGTTGGAAAACGTTGCCAAAAGGATCAGATAAGAGAAACTGTCCAACAGTCAGAAACTGCCTATAGTCGACTTGCCCATAGAGTTAGTCGACTAGACTAGGCAAAACTTCTACTATTAGTCGACTAGATTTAGCTAGTAGTCGACTAGGGATATGTCTGTTGGTTGAAAGGTTTCTGGATAACTACCTCAAGTCGACTGCAACTGCTTTATAGTCGACTGAGTCAAGGGATTAGTCGACTAGGGGTTTTCTATAAGTCGACTAGAAAACTGGATTAGTCGACTTGGTTACTGTTTGGTCGACTAATTGGACAAACAGAAAGTTGGTCTGTTTCAGGACACAAAACTTAGTCGACTTGGACTTTGGGTAAGTCGACTAGAGTGTTTATTAGTCGACTATATTGGGACATCAAGTCGACTAACAGGACACTAAAGTGTTGGTTTGTATCAAGGCTTTTACATGCTATATCTTCTTTACAAACAACAACATCTCAACCCTCTTTGGCACAACTTGATCATGTCGGACTCTTGATTCGTCATGTGTAGAGCTCCAAATGAATTTGATCGTCACGAACGTCTTCATCGAAATAGGTTCCAACATTCTCCCCCTTTTTGATGATGACGCTTTGTGTGTGCATGTCCTCCCCTGATATCTTTTCCTCCCCTTGCAGAAAATATGTTATCTTTTTCTCCCCCTGCAGAAATGGGTTATAACAGATATAAAAATATTTTGTTCTCCCCCTGCAACAAATATATTAGTACTTATATACATAATAACTTTTATATGGTACCTGCAAGATAGACGTTAGATGGTACCAATCATAAAAGATTATATCTAACCTTTAGGACTCCAAATCCATTTAGAATTTGGTGTCCACCTGTTAGTATATACATAATTGCAAGAATCACATATATCATGCATGTATGAAGCAATATATGTATTTTTATCATAAACATTTAAATTCTTTGGAATCCATATAAACTTACTTTTCTTAGTCTTTCTTTTAACACAAGAACTATATGGATTATAACATGAAGATTTTGCAATATATCCAATACCATGATTATCATGTGACAATTTCTGAAAAGATAATACAGCATTCAAATTTTCTTTTCCTTTATTAAACTTAGTCACATTTTGCAAAACATCGTCATATTTCTTCTTGAAAACTAACATATCTTTATCTAGTATAGATATTCTATCATTCAAAGAGTTAGTTTCATTTTTCAAAAAAATGTTTTCTTTTATAAACTTCTCATTTTCAGATTTCAAAGATGATATGATATTTTCAGTTTCATCTTATTGAAAATTTATAGAAGAACATTGTAATGCATAAACAGAATTTTCCTGTAAAAGTTTCTCATTTTCTTTTAACAAAAATCTGTTTTTCAGTTTTTCATTTTTCAGATCAAGAAATAATTCATTAAATGCATCAGATAGTTCAGAAAACGATACCTCTTCATCTTCTATTGCCATGTAACATAAGTTAACATGTTCAGTGGATTCTTCTTCATCGGAAGATGAGGAATCACTATATTCTGAAGATACTTCGTAGTTCTTCTTCTTTCTGAACTTCTTACTCTTGTACTTTTCTTTCTTCTTGAGCAAGGGACAGTCCATCTTCATATGTCCTAGTTTATCACAATTGAAACATTTAAATTTACCTTGCTTAAGAAATTTTCTGAACTTCTTTGAGAGCATTGACATCTCCTCTTCGTCATCATTGTCCGTGTCGGAAGATGCATGGAAGGCGAGTTCTTTCTTCTTTGAACGGTGTTGTCGTTCTTGGTCCTTCTTCCTTTCTTCTAATTGCACTTCGTATGCCATTAGATTACCGATTAGGTTTTCTAATGTCATAGTTGAGAGATCATTCGCCTCTTCAATGGCGGTTGTCTTCTTCTCCCATTCTGGTGTAAGTGCACGAAGGATCTTTCGAACTCTTTCGACTTGGGTGTAGTCCTTTCCAAGGGATGCAAGAGTATTGGTGATGTCGGTGAATCTTGTAACCATCTCGGATATGGTTTCATTCTCCTCCATTTTGAATAACTCAAACCTGTGGACAAGAACAGAAATTTTAGACTCCTTAACTTTACTAGTGCCTTCATGTGTTACCTGAAGAGTATGCCAAATTTGATGTGCAGAAGTCACTGTTGACACTCGGTTGAACTCTTCTTTGGTAAGGGCACAGAATAGAGCATTCATTGCTTTTGCGTCAAGGTTCGCGTTCTTCTTTTGATCTTCACTCCAAGCGTTGTAGTTGGTTGTAGGCTTGGTGTATGTTGCTTCTACGATGTTCCAAGGTCGTAGTTGAGTGACTGCAAGTAGATCTTCATTTTACACTTCCAATAGTTGTAGTTGGTTCCATCAAATAGCGGTGGACGTTGTGTAGAATGTCCTTCCTTGTATTGGGATGATGAGAACTCCGTTACCATCTTTGTTGTTGACTTGTACCCGAGCTTGTACGCTGGTTCAGGGTATGCAGGGCTCTGATACCAATTGTTGGGTCCCGCTCTTATACCAAATGTAGAATCTATAATCAAATCAACACAAACACTAGATAGGAAGGATTAATTGTTAAGCAAACAAATAAGTAAACTTGCAATAAGGAAAACAAATCTCAGAAAATGCAAACGCAAACAAAGAGATTTATCCTGGTTCGGTCCTTGTGACCTACATCCAGTCCCCAAGCCACCCGCTTGAGATTTTCCTTTAACCTTGATCTTGCCACCCAAAATCAATACAACATGTACACCACTTGTCGAATCCCCTTCTCCAAATGTGTACACCTTCTCTTCCACCAAGAGAACACCTTTTACCTTTGTACAACTACTTCTTCAACCAAGAAGCCTCCCGTGTACAATGGTCGCCTTGTACAACTTGCCTCTTTAACCAAGAAGCCTCCCGTGTACAATCACTTTGAGAATTTACAATGATTTTCCTATAGCCTTGATACTGAATGTGTATATGGATAAGGTACAGTATAGGAAAGATTAACTTCAGAGAACTTCACTAATGGAAAAGTCTTTTGGTGAAGAACAGAAGTTAGGAATTCAGTTTTCAGGATTTCTGGAATTTGGCTTTTGAAAACTGATGGAAACTCTTGGCAAATGGCCTTAGGACTAACTACCCCTTATATAGCTGAAGACTATGGTAAGTTAGGGTAGTTATAGGACCAATTCAGATGATATATGAAAAACACCTAGAGGGGGGGTGAATAGGTGTGAATGCTAATCTAATGATCTTTTTGAACTTTAATTAAATGAGTGATGCAACGATCTCTCAAAACACGACTAAGAGCCGAATACCCCTTGCGAGGTTCTGAACTCCTTCCTCCCAATTCCCCTAGATATGGGTTAGAGGTGCGCAATGCAACCGTGTTGTATTGAGGTGTGATCGATCAATGCCAAGTATGATGATGAGAAATGAAATGCACAAATGTAACACAAGTATAGCAAGTAAAGTAAACAAGACTAGATTGCACAAGTAGAGGGTTAGTTCTCAAGCAAATAATTCAAGACAATATAAAGCAAGAGAAATTGAAAGCAAGAATGACACAAAGGCAATCGCAAACAAGATGATTTGTTTCGAGGTTCGAGCACACTTGCTCTAGTCCCCGCCTTCACCTCCGTGAAGGGTTTCCACTATCCACCGAGGATGCCTTTACAATTTGGTCTACCGAAGACCGAGCACCGAGCTCCACCGAGTACAAAAGACCTCTACCGAAGAGGTTGCTCCACAAGGAAAGGATTACAAGAACCAAGTGATCACAACAAGATCACTACACTTTTCTCAAACTCTTTTACAAACACTCTCTCACTTCAATTACAACTTCACTATAGAATGAGTATAGGATTTTTGGCTCTATGAAGTGTGGTGAGAAAAACTTCAGTTGTAGAGTGATATGAGCAATCAAACACAACTGAAAAACTAGCTCAAAAAGAATTGGAATGAAAGCTTTAAACTCTTTTCTTTTCTCTTTTGAAAACAATGAAAACTTGAGGATTTTTCTAAGTGATATGAAGGAGAGACTTCTCCTCTATTTATAGGGTTGAAAATAAGTTAAAAACATTTTCTTTACACCTAATTCAACCTGCAAAAGCACCCCAACAACTCTCCAAAAATCTGTTAAAGCAGAAAAAGAAAACAGTTTTTCAGAAAATCCCAAAGATGAAAGAGCCGTTGCTAAGTTGCAGGCTTGGCGGTCGACCGGTCCGGTCGACCGCCAGCCCTGCTGGAAGGAGCCGTTGGCTCTCGGTCGACCGGTCCGGTCGACCGACCCAAAAGGAGGAAACACAGTTTCCTTCTTCCGGTCGACCGAAATATCCCGAGAGCAGAATGCTCTCCGTCGGTCGACCGGTCCGGTCGACCGACGGACATGCACAAACAGTGCATGTCCAGACACATCGCCGGTCGACCAGGCCGGTCGACCGATGTTGCCTGAAACTGAAAAACTGGGCTGTTTTGAGTTAGAAAAATTTTGATAAATATTTTAAAAATACATATAGCTAAGTATTATGCAGAAAATAGTTTATACACATGTTTTAAACAAGTTTTTCAGGATATAAAGCTTTGGTACATGTATATATAAACTACTAAGGCATAAAACTTAGAAATAACCAGTTTCAAGACATAGGAAATACATGAAACAAGTGTATGTGCAAATCCTAGAGCCAAATTTCCTATATTCAAACTTTAACATTCTAAACTTACAAACTCTAAAAGACTTCAAGGCAATGCTTCAAGATGGGCTATCTCCACTTGATCTTCAATTTTTGCATCTTGAGCCCAATTGGAGTTGACTTGAGTCCAAAACCTTGTATTTGTGAGAGAAGACTTCTAGTATGAATAGAAATCTGAAAACACACTTAAACAACAAATGTTATTAGTACAAATAACTAATATGTTTTGTAATCATCAAAATACACTAAACAAGGGTGATTGTAACCTTGGGCCAACAATCTCCCCCTTTTTGATGATGACAAAACATATAAGTTATTGAAACAAATAAAGGAGGAAAAGCTTGGAAAGCTCCCCCTCAAACAATGCTATGTATTTATCAATGAATATGAAAAGCTATGTAAGCATACATAAAGAATTTTACAAACACAATAGTTTTTGTCCAAAAACTCAAATAAACACAAACTTTCTTTTTCTTCATGAAATGAAACTCAAATAGTATCAAACTTAGAAAGTTTAAACTTAAACACTTATTTTCCAAATATCTCAACAAACTTATTCTCCCCCTTTTTGTCATACATCAAAAAGGGTTAAAACAAAATTTTAATTTTAAGAATCCATAATGCAAACATTCAACTCACCACAAATAAATGAAAATCTAGCATAATCTAGAGGTTTAGTAAAAATATCGGCAAGTTGAAAATCGGTAGAAACATATTCAATAACAATATCACCTTTCTCATAATGATCTCTAAGAAAGTGATACCTAATGTCAATGTGTTTGGTTTTACTATGTTGATTTGCATTCTTTGTCATGTGAATAGTACTAGTATTATCACAAAATATTTTAACATGATCAAAGTGTAAATCATAGTCAAGGAGAGTATGTTTCATCCAAAGAACTTGTGCACAACAAGCTCCGGCCGCAACATGCTCCGCCTCGGCGGTTGATAGGGCTACCAAATTTTGCTTTTTGGAAGACCAAGATACAAGACAATTACCTAAGAATTGACATGTTCCACTTGTGCTCTTCCTATCTACCCTACAACCCGCATAGTCGGCATCCGAAAAACTCTTCATTTCAAATAATCCGGTTTTAGGATACCATAAACCCATTTCAATAGTGCCCTTAAGGTATCTAATTATGCGTTTAACCGCAATTATGTGCGATTCTTTAGGACAAGATTGAAAACATGCACAAAGACAAACGGAAAACATAATATCCGGCCTACTAGCCGTCAAATAAAGCAAGCTACCAATCATGCTACGGTATAATTTAATGTCTACACTTTTACCTTGTTCATCCTTGTCAAGCTTTGTAGTTGTTGCCATGGGAGTTTTGCTTACTCTTGATCCTTCAAGCCCAAACCTTTTGATTAGTTCCTTGTGTACTTGGCTTGATTGATGAAGATCCCATCCTTCCTTTGCTTGATTTGGAGTCCAAGGAAATAGTTGAGCTCCCCCATCATAGACATTTCAAATTCATCCTTCATGCATGACTCAAAAGCTTTGCAAAGAGATTCATTAGTAGAACCAAAAATAATATCATCAACATAAATTTGCACAATAAGAATGTCATTTTCTACATGTTTTGTAAACAAAGTTGTGTCAATTTTACCTTTCTTAAAACCATTTGAAATCAAAAATGAGGAAAGTCTTTCATACTAAGCCCTAGGGGCTTGTTTTAAACCATAAAGAGCTTTATCTAATTTAAAAAACAAAATCCGGATGTGTAGGATCAACAAACCCGGGGGGTTGTTCAACATACACCTCATCTTCAATAAATCCATTTAGAAAAGCACTTTTAACATCCATTTGAAATAATTTGAAATCTTTATATGAGGCAAATGCTAGTGTCATCCGTATGGCTTCAAGCCGTGCTACGGGTGCAAAGGTTTCTTCAAAATCGATCCCTTCGATTTGAGTGTAACCTTGGGCAACTAACCTAGCCTTGTTTCTAACTACATGACCCGATTCATCCAACTTATTCTTAAAGATCCACTTAGTACCAATTGTTGGTCTATCGTGGGGCCTTGGAACAAGGTGCCAAACTTGGTTGCGCTCAAATTGATTGAGCTCCTCTTGCATGGCTAGCAACCAATATGAATCGGCCTCGGCTTCGAGCACATTTTTGGGTTCTATGTGTGAAATAAATGCAAAGTGGCCACAATAATCTTGAGTTTTAGAGAGAGTAGTTACCCCTTTTGATACTTCACCTATGACGAGGTCCTTGGGATGATGTGGATTGTATCTCCAATCCTTTGGTAGTGGTTGAGTAGGCTCCACCTCATGTGTTTGATTTTCATTTCCTTGTGCCTCTTCCACCTTAGCTTCGCTTCCTTCATCATCCTTTGGTTTGTCTCCCATAGTAGAAGCATCCTCCAAGGTCACTTTCTCCAAACCTTCATCCAATGCATCTATTTCTACAACATTCTTAACAAACTTGTTAGATTCCTCAAACTTAACATGAATAGACTCTTCAATAGTCAAAGATGATCTAATGAAAACTCTATAAGCTTTACTAGTGTTTGAGTAACCTACAAAAATAGCCTCATAAGATTTAGGATCAAATTTTCCTAAAAAATCTTTTGTGTTTAAAACAAAGCATTTGCAACCAAAACTTTAAAATAGGAAACATTAGGTTTTCTAGAAAAATACATTTCAAAAGAAGTTTTAGTAGTATTTTTACACAAGAAAACTCGATTTGATATGTAGCATGATGTATTTACGGCCTCGGCCCACAAATAATGTGGTAGACCATATTCACTTAGCATTGTCCTAGCCATCTCTTGTAATGTTCTATTTTTCCGTTCAACTGCTCCATTTTGTTGTGGAGTTCTAGGACAAGAAAGTTCATGCTTTATTCCATGTTCATCACAAAAAGTGGTAAAGGGTTGATTAATGAATTCACCTCCTCTATCACTTCTTATTCTCAAAATCGAAACATCTTTTCTTTTTCAACTCTTTTCTTAAAAATTGGAAATACGAAAATGCTTGGCTTTTATGTTCAAGAAAGAAAACCCAAGTAAATCTTGAAAAATCATCAACCAAAACATAAGCTAATCTATTCCCACTTAAACTTTTGGTTTGTGTAGGGCCAAAAAGATCCATATGGATTAACTCCAAAGGACGTGATGTCATGATATCCTTAATTGACTTGAAAGAAGACTTAGTTTGTTTCCCAAATTGACATGCGTCACAAACTCGGTCCTTTTCAAAATTCAAGCAAGGAATACCTTTCACCATTTCCTTTGTGTTTAACCTAAAAATGTGATCAAAAGAAATATGCCCTAATCTCCTATGCCACAACCAAGAGTCATCATCGAGGGCTTTCAAATAAGTAATATTACAAGACATATTCAACATATCAATCATGTAAACATTACTTTCACGAAAACCGGAAAATACACAAACATTAGAAATTCTATCAATAACTTTACAAGCAACATTATCAAAAACAACATCAAAACCTTTATCACAAAGTTGACTAACACTCAAGAGATTATGCTTGAGGCCATCAACTAAAACTACATTTTCAATTAAAGGAGAGGTGCCAAGTTTTACATTACCAATACCGATGATTTTACCCTTGGCATCATCTCCGAAGGTGACGGTGCCACCTTCATGATATCTTGATAGGGTTGCAAAGTTGTTGATGTCCCAAGTCATGTGCCTTGAGCAACCGCTATCAAGATACCACAAACCTCTACGTCGTTGGGCTTTGGAAAGTACCTACATCATTTAAAACAATTGTTGACTTTGGTACCCAAACTTTCTTGGGTCCTTGAAAGTTAGTGTTACGAACCCAAACATTATGATGTGATGCACTTAGTCTATCATAACAAAAATTAGCTAAGTGTCCTTTCCGCCCACAATGTGAACATGAGTACACTTTTCTATACATGAAAGCATGATGTGTAGTATGAGCATGTTTGGGGTTTTGCCATGTTGTTTAGGTTGTGTAGCATGAACATGAACATGAGCATGAGTATTTTTCTTTGGGGCTTGTTCTTAGGAAACATAGCCTCAATTTTCTTCTTGTTAAACTCACAATCTTTCAACACAACACTTAATGAGTCTAATCTTTTCTTAAGTATAGAAACTTCATTTGAATCAATTAGTGGGGCCTTACCTTTGCAAGAGATCTTATATTTTTCAAAATCATTTTTGGTAGTGGCCAAAGTGGAACTAACTCATCTTTTTCTTTTGTAAGAGTAAAAACTTGAAGACTTAAAGATTCATTTTCCTTTTTCATTTTAATATACTTTTTTTAAGAAATCATAGTTTTGTGACAACTCAACAAAAGCCTCTTCTAACACATCCATAGAAAGTTCATTATCATGAGAAGGGGAAGAGGTTACCTTGCTTGTGCCTTCATTAGCCATGAAGCACATGTTGGCGGCGTCTATTTCTTCCTCGGATTCGGTCTCCGAATCCCAAGTTGCCTTCATAGCCTTCTTCTTGTAAGGCTTCTTTGAAGTGGAAGGCTTTGCTTTGTCCGGACACTCCGCAACAATGTGTCCCGGTCTTTGGCAATTGAAGCACACAATCTTCCTTTCTTCTTTGCCTCCTTGCCATCTCCTTCTACCTTGGAACTTCGCCTTGTTGTACATCCTCCGAACATTTTGACTAGAAGTGAGAGCTCTTCGTCATCTTCTTCTTCATCATCTTCGTCGGAGTGTGATGATTGACACTTGAAGGCAATAGTCTTCTTCTTGGTAAGAGCCATGTCCTCCCCTGCTTTCCTTTCCATCTCATGGGTTTTGAGGTTCCCAATGAGACCTATAAGCTCCATCTCTTCATTGTCGTTGAGTTCCTTCAAGGTTGTTGCTTTAACTTCCCATGAAGGAGGAAGAGCCCGGATGATCTTCCTTACTCTTTGATCATTGTTGATGTCTTCACCTAAAGAAGAGAGTCCATTAGTAATCTTGGTAAATCTTGTAACCATATCATCTATGGTTTCATTGTCTTGCATGCTAAATGTTTCATATTGAGACCGAAGAAGGTCAATCTTAGCCTTCTTTACTTGTGAGGTCCCCTCATGAGTGACTATCAAGTGTGACCAAATCTCAAATGCGGATTTGCAATGTATAACCCTAGCTATGTCATCATCATTTAGGGCTTGAAGAAGTGCATAGTGAGCTTTGGCATTGGCATCGAATTCCTTAGTCTCTATTTCGGACCAAGTGGATTCGTCACCGGGGGGTACACTAAAGGACTTAGTCACGGCCTTTGCAACTCGGCTACCTAGAGATTGTAAAAACACGGTCATCTTAACTTTCCATATGGGAAAGTTAAGTCCATCAAACTTAGGAGGGGTCTTAATTCCATCGGCCATTTTATATGAATATGAATGAAATGATTAGCAAATTAGGATCTTCTCTAAGGTGGTTAAACCAAATCCTAGAGTCCAAGCTCTGATACCAATTGAAAAACACCTAGAGGGGGGGTGAATAGGTGTGAATGCTAATCTAATGATCTTTTTGAACTTTAATTAAATGAGTGATGCAACGATCTCTCAAAACACGACTAAGAGCCGAATACCCCTTGCGAGGTTCTGAACTCCTTCCTCCCAATTCCCCTAGATATGGGTTAGAGGTGCGCAATGCAACCGTGTGTATTGAGGTGTGATCGATCAATGCCAAGTATGATGATGAGAAATGAAATGCACAAAATGTAACACAACAAGTATAGCAAGTAAAGTAAACAAGACTAGATTGCACAAGTAGAGGGTTAGTTCTCAAGCAAATAATTCAAGACATATAAAGCAAGAGAAATTGAAAGCAAGAATGACACAAAGGCAATCGCAAACAAGATGATTTGTTTCGAGGTTCGAGCACACTTGCTCTAGTCCCCGCCTTCACCTCCGTGAAGGGTTTCCACTATCCACCGAGGATGCCTTTACAATTTGGTCTACCGAAGACGGAGCACCGAGCTCCACCGAGTACAAAGGACCTCTACCGAAGAGGTTGCTCCACAAGGAAAGGATTACAAAAACTAAGTGATCACAACAAGATCACTACACTTTTCTCAAACTCTTTTACAAACACTCTCACTTCAATTACAACTTCACTATAGAATGAGTATAGGATTTTTGGCTCTATGAAGTGTGGTGAGAAAAACTTCAGTTGTAGAGTGATATGAGCAATCAAACACACAACTGAAAAACTAGCTCAAAAAGAATTGGAATGAAAGCTTTAAACTCTTTTCTTTTCTCTTTTGAAAACAATGAAAACTTGAGGATTTTTCTAAGTGATATGAAGGAGAGACTTCTCCTCTATTTATAGAGTTGAAAATAAGTTAAAAACATTTTCTTTACACCTAATTCAACCTGCAAAAGCACCCCAACAACTCTCCAAAAAATCTGTTAAAAGCAGAAAAAGAAAACAGTTTTTCAGAAAATCCCAAAGAGGAAAGAGCCGTTGCTAAGTTGCAGGCTTGGCGGTCGACCGGTCCGGTCGACCGCCAGCCCTGCTGGAAAGAGCCGTTGGCTCTCGGTCGACCGGTCCGGTCGACTGACCCAAAAGGAGGAAACACAGTTTCCTTCTTCCGTCGACCGGTCCGGTCGACCGAAATATCCCGAGAGCAGAATGCTCTCCGTCGGTCGACCGGTCCGGTCGACCGACGGACATGCACAAACAGTGCATGTCCAGACACATCACCGGTCGACCGGGCCGGTCGACCGATGTTGCCTGAAACTGAAAAACTGGGTTGTTTTGAGTTAGAAAAATTTTGATAAATATTTTAAAAATACATATAGCTAAGTATTATGCAGAAAATAGTTATACACATGTTTTAAACAAGTTTTTCAGGATATAAAGCTTTGGTACATGTATATATAAACTAAGGCATAAAACTTAGAAATAACCAGTTTCAAGACATAGGAAATACATGAAACAAGTGTATGTGCAAATCCTAGAGCCAAATTTCCTATATTCAAACTTTAACATTCTAAACTTACAAACTCTAAAAGACTTCAAGGCAATGCTTCAAGATGGGCTATCTCCACTTGATCTTCAATTTTTGCATCATGAGCCCAATTGGAGTTGACTTGAGTCCAAAACCTTGTATTTGTGAGAGAAGACTTCTAGTATGAATAGAAATCTGAAAACACACTTAAACAACAAATGTTATTAGTACAAATAACTAATATGTTTTGTAATCATCAAAATACACTAAACAAGGGTGATTGTAACCTTGGGCCAACAATATAGACGTTGGAAAACGTTGCCAAAAGGATCAGATAAGAGAAACTGTCCAACAGTCAGAAACTGCCTATAGTCGACTTGCCCATAGAGTTAGTCGACTAGACTAGGCAAAACTTCTACTATTAGTCGACTAGATTTAGCTAGTAGTCGACTAGGGATATGTCTGTTGGTTGAAAGGTTTCTGGATAACTACCTCAAGTCGACTGCAACTGCTTTATAGTCGACTGAGTCAAGGGATTAGTCGACTAGGGGTTTTCTATAAGTCAACTAGAAAATTGGATTAGTCGACTTGGTTACTGTTTGGTCGACTAATTGGACAAACAGAAAGTTGGTCTGTTTCAGGACACAAAACTTAGTCGACTTGGACTTTGGGTAAGTCGACTAGAGTGTTTATTAGTCGACTATATTGGGACATCAAGTCGACTAACAGGACACTAAAGTGTTAGTTTGTATCAAGGCTTTTACATGCTATATCTTCTTTACAAACAACAACGTCTCAACCCTCTTTGGCACAACTTGATCATGTCGGACTCTTGATTCGTCATGTGTAGAGCTCCAAATGAATTTGATCGTCACGAACGTCTTCATCGAAATAGGTTCCAACAGTTTTGATACAAGATTTTCAAGTGGGTTTTCACCAGTTTTTCCTGAACTATTTAGAGGTTTTCCTCCACTTGATTAGAGCAAATACTTCCAATTAAAAGGAGAGTTTATCATGAGTGTTTTAAAAGAGATTCTTTGAGTTTTCCTCCACCATCTCTTTCCTAGTTTTCTCACAAACACTTGAGCAACCCATTGAGCTATTCATTCTATAGGAGTGTTATTGTGAGAGGATTTTAGGTGATCAAGAGTTGTGATCACCAAAGTTCTACTTTGTTCTTTGAGAAGGAGGACGATTGTGTTCGCATTGTTTCGGGTCCTAGTGTGGACTCGGGTGTTTCGGGTTCGGGTGCGAACTCTTTGTTTGAGGTGCGGCCTCAGCGATCCGGTGGGCTTGCGTGTGTATGGGACTAGGGAGTCCGAGGGTTTGTAGGTGTTGCGGCACCGGGGAGAGATCCATTGGGATCTTGCATAGTGAAAATCCTTCGTGTGTCGAAGGCGGGGATGTAGAGCAAGTGTGCTCGAACCTCGAAACAACCCTTTGTGTTTGCGATTGCTCACTCTCTCTTTCTTTGTCTCTTGTTTATATCTTGCATGCTATTACTTGTCTTATCTTTACATGCTAGATATATTGTGTGCTCATTGATATACTTGCTTGGGTTTGTTTGCTAACACTTGTATTTAACCAAGAGAGCCAACGCGGCACCTCAACCCATTCAAGGGGAATCTAGAGGAGTTTGTCCAGAGCCCTTCACGGGAAATTTGGCAACACTCTTGTGTTATACGTGGTGTTTAGTTTAAATAATTTGTTAAGGTCATAATTGCTTTTAGCTTCCGCATTATTGGCATTAAGTGACCATTAGATTAGCCTTCACCTATTCATCCCCCTCTAGGTGAACCTTCATCGGGTTGCCCCGGTCGACCGGGCAATCGACCGGCCAGAGAGCCGTTGCACTCTGGTTCTGGGCACGGTCGACCGGGCGGTCGACCGGCAGGCTCAACGGTCAAAATTTGACCGTTGGCCGGTCGACCGGCCGGTCGACTGGAAAGCCAATCTGGGCCTTTTTCTCTGCCAACGGGCAGATTCCAAGTGGGGGCTATTTATACCCCATTTGGAGTGGGTTTTATCAAGATTTTAAAAAGAGCAAAATTTCAGAGCTTCTCTAGTGTTTTTATAAGTTTTAAAAAGAGTTTTAGAGCTTCAAAGATTTGATCTTCAATTGTTTTTAAAGTGTTTTTATTTCAAAAAAAATAGTCTTTTGAGAATTGGTTTTTGGTCTAAAAATTCTATATCTATTTGGTGTTTTTCCCAAGTTATTTTCTTTCATCAAAACACTTTGTTTTCCACACTTGAGCCATATCTTGCTATCCTATCTATAGGATCTTTGTTTTGTGAGAAAATTAGTTTGTGGTTGTGGAAAACACCAAGTTGTAAACCCTCCTACTTTGTGTTATCCCTCTTGTGTAGAGGTTGATTTTGGAGTGGGGGCTTTGTGCTCTATCCCTCTAGTGAGAGGTTGATTGGTTGTTGGCTTTGTGCCTATCCCTCATTTGTGAGGTTGATTGATTTGTGTGGCTTTGTGCCTAACCTCTAAGTGTAGATGTTGTGTTTGTAAAGAGAGGAGTTGCGTACTCCTGATTATTGTATTGCCCCAAATCCTCAGTGGAGGTTCCCTGTGTGGGAGTCCTGTGTGGACAAGTTAGTGAAAATCCTTCTGTGTGAAGGCGGGGACGTAGAGCTTGTGCTCGAACCTCAAAACATATTCGTGTGTTTGCGTTTGATCCATTTACTCTAACTCTCTCTCTCTTTTATATTGTGCCTTGCATCATTTCATATTGATCATTCATAAATTATATGCTTGGCTTGTTTGTGTGTGCCTCACTTGTGTTTAACCACGAGAGCTTCATATAGCGCCTCAACTCTTATTCAGAGGAATCAAGAGGAGTTAGTCCAGAGCCCTTCACCGGGAATTCGGCTACACTCGTTGGTTGCATTAAGTGTTGTTGTAATTTATTTTTTAATTTCCGCATTTAGTTCATTAGATTAGCCGTACACCTATTCACCCTCCCTCTAAGTGTACTTTCAAAAACTAGATGTACAAGCTCAGATTATGGATTCACGAGATTGATACATCAAGGGGATAATTCAAATAAGAAAACTCTCATCTATATACCATATATTTGATGTCACCATCATCATAGTTCATACAACTTGAGTTGCCCACAGAGTAACAGAACTAGAGTGTGTCTAGAGTAATCATTGTATCACAAAAATCATATGTCATAAAGTAGGGTGTCAACTCAGGACATAATACCTGATTAAATGATTCATCACTATAACCAGAGAATATAAAGATATTGCATTCAAGTTATTCAATAATAGTCATTAGTGTCATTTGTTATTCTTGTCCCTTCCCATCGGTGTCCCAAAACACCGACAGTTCACACTGGAGCCCGCACTTCTAATAAAACTCATCCGAATTCTGATATGCGGGTACTATTATTCGAATAAATGAGAGACCAAATAACATATGCTCTTGGCATTATTATTATATTGATATGTGTGTGTTAATATGCACTGAGAATGCTTATCACGCTAATACCAGGCGGCACAGGCAGGATGAAGGATTATTTTCTTTGGAGGATAGATTCAGGAGGTAGCCCCACAGATTCAAGAGGTGGCCCCCACAGATTCAAGAGGCGGCCCCCACCATATGTATGGTGTGGCACTTTGCTCCATGTGGCACTTTGTTCTGTGTGGGAAACGGATTCTAGAGGTGCCCCCCACAGATTCAAGAGGTGGCCCCACCACGTGTGTAACGTGGCACTTTGCTCCGTGTGGTACTTAGTTCCATTCAGGATCTGTCGGATGCTAGCATGATCGTGGGATTCATCCTTGTCATCCCGCACCAGGCATGCTCTGCCGGACGCCGGTATGACCGTGCTATTAACAGAGTAACAGTGCAGGGGACATGAATACAAGGGATATAGGAGTTCAGGAGTACAGAAATACCAGATGTCTGGTAGCAGTATAATAATTATGTCAAGGTCCACGTCGAAGTGATAATCATGAATATGCAATGTAATACGGTGTCAGGTGTAATAGCATCCAGTCAGGTGTCACAATATCAGGTCAAATGTGTCAGTACCAGGTGATAGCATATGTCAAATATCAAGTGATAGCATGTCAATTGTCAGGTATCAGGTCTCAGGTGTCAGGGATCAAGTGTTAAGTGATAACATGTCAAGTACCAGTGTCAGATATCAAGTATTAGGGATTAGATGTCAAGTATAAATATATCAACATCAGGTAATTAACATGTCAGTATCAGGTGAGTTGAATACAGAGTTACAACATTATATATCAGGTAATCATCCGGTAATGTAACATGGTACAGGAGAACAATATAGTTAAATATTTCAAACTCTTTACAATCATATTTATAACAACAATAGATTAATTTATTAATTAACTATGCGAAGCAGTGCGAAGCAGGAGCATATCCAAGCACATCTGATGCAAGTATAATGTCAGTCCAATGAGTTATAATAACGGCCAATAGGTATTCATATAACATATTAATTTTAGAAAATCACTCGCATATCATATATCAACTCGCATAATGATACATCATGTATTAAAAAAGCAGGATAACAATTATTAGGCATGTAATGATGATTACAAGACATTCACATATTAATATATCATGCAATAGACGTTAAAATAACAATCACTATGTATGAAACGATGATAGTAAAGCATTCGGTTAAATTTATATCAAGCCCTAGAATAGAATTAGTAAGGCATGAGGTAACACAAAGTACTCACCTAAAATTATCAAAAAATGCCATAAAATCGCAGAACACCATAAACAAGTACACGCTACTAATCCATATAAAAACATTATATAATTAATATTAATTTATTAGAGAGAGAATGAGAGAGGAGAGAGAAAAGAATGAAAGAGAGAGATGTTGGAGAGAGAGTTAGAGAGAGAGAGTTGTAGAAGAGAGGGGAGTTATGCTGGGAAAGTAGGTAGGTAAATATGGGATAGATGAAAGGGTAAATAAGGAAAGTAAGAAAGAGGGGTAAAAAAGGAAAGAAAGAAAAGAAGGAAAAGAAGGAAAGAAGAAAGAAATAAAAGAAGGGAAAGAAGAAATGAGGGAGGGGGTTGCGGTGGCCGGCGGCTTTGGCCGGCGGCGGCGCCCTGGGAGGCGGCACCGCCGGGGGGGGCGGCGGCGCGCGGCCAAAGGGGAGGAAGGGAGGTGGAGTTTGGGTTTGTTGATGAAGTTGTTGTTGTTGTGAAGATGATGGTGGTTGTTGTGGTGGTGTTGGTTGATGGAGTTGTGGTGGTGTTGGGAGTTGGAGGAAGAGGAGGAGATGGTGGTAGGGTGATAGAAGTGGAGAAATAGATGGATTTGATGGTGAATTTTGGAGAAGGAAGGTAATAGTGATGGATTTTTAGGAAAATTGGAGGAGATGGAGTTGAGTTTGAAGAGGAGGGAAGTGGGAAAGAAAAGGGGGAGCTTGGGAGGGCGGTGGCGCCGGCTTGGGGGCGGCGGCACTGGGGGTGGCGTTGGTGGAGGCGGCGGCCATTCAAGGAGAAGAGAGAGTGTGTTGGTGGAAGAGAAGGAGAAATGGAGAATACTAGGAAGAAGGAAAGAAAGAAGGGAAAAATAAAATGAAGGAGAGGGAGAGGGGAGTATGGGAGGGGAGAGGGGGAGGATGGGCTGCTGGTGCTGTCGGCTTTAGTTGCAGGGGATGGGGAGGATGGGGAGCAGGTGGAGGAAAAGAAAGGAAGAAAGAGAAGAAAAAGAAAGTAAAGGAAAGAAGGAAGAAAAAGGAAAAGAAAAAGAAAAATATTAAAACAAATAGTTAAAATATATTATTAAATAAAAAAAAGTAGAATAAAATAGGATAATTAAGTAAAGGAGAAGAGGAAGAAAAAGTAAGAAAGGAAAATAATTGATAAATAATATTATTATTTAAATCGGGTAAAAATAATATTGTTTCAGAAATATTCCCAAAAATTCTTAAAAATAGAAAAATATTATTTTAAGATACTTGATGAAATCAGATTCGAGAAATTCAATCTAGTTTTCAAATTAAAAATCTTGGAATCTTCCAGCGATACCGGTCGACACCAAAATCGGTCAAATTTTGATAAATTTAGAAAAATCTCAAAAAATATATTTAGATATAAAATGAGGTTCTAAGAAATATTGTGAAAACTGTTTCTAAATATTCAATTCCGTTTAAAAACTGAAAAATCTGGGAATCGGTCAGCGATGCCGATCGACACCGGTTTTGAAGATTTTGCAAAGTGATTTTGAAAATTTTCAGAAAATCATGAAAAATCTAAAATATGAGAAAACGATATTTGAAACTGAAACTGATCAAATATGACTATCAAAAAGACCAAATCGAGCAATATACTAGGATCGGGTCCCCGTTCAGACTAGGACTGACTCTGAGTCCACGAATTTGAATCTAATACACGATAATAGCACAAAAAACATAAAAAAATTAAATACAAACTAATTAAAGAAATATGATAAAAATCGGAGCACGTATCTAATAACGTAGTCCAGGAACGAGGTGTTACACTCAGGAACAAGAAGCCATCCACTGCGCACCTGATAAGAGTTCTCTCTCTTCCATCCTTGTACACCCTATATAGAGAGACGGTCAGATTCTTTAGAATGACCCTTAAACTATAAAGAACAGACAATGAGCAGCCAGATCATTGGCTCCAGTCGAAGCACGCCATCAAACAATCACCCCCGATGGCGGAGCCCCGTCACGATGGCTGATGTATCATGACAAGCCTATCACGATGACTGATATATCACACCAAACATACTCCCAAGAAGCGAAAGTCCGACCACCATCTTCTCCACCTTTCTTTTCTCCATCTAATGAAGATAAGAGCAGAATACATGGCCATTGAATAGGACAATGAGGAAGAGCCAGAAACAAAGTTTTTCAGAAGAGAGGGAGAGGTTATCTCAACATGAAAGATTCAACCCATTTATAGATGAAGGAGGAGCCAGTCTGTCTTTCGTTCAAATTTTCAATCCCCAAAAATTGGTCCATGTCCCGAGATTTTCGGCATGTCAGATCAACAAGATATCAAGTGCCAGTACCACAGGATCTTATCTATATAACTAGAGGTTCGAAAAGACACTAGTTTGGAGGCCAGCCGTCCCCAAATCAAGCTTTGAAGATATGTATTAATTAATAATCCAAATGTTGTACGACCATTCACGTCCTCATGAAAATACGCAATGATGAGCTAGATCCTCACTTATACTTTCAGAAAAATTCAGACCACTTAAAGGCTTCCACCGGCTTTCCTCTTTTGATTTTTCTCCCATGACTTCGTAATCACAAGAGCAGGGGGCATCTATAGTGGTCAGATTCTGATCTGCACTAGGATTACGCCCACGTGTCCTGCCTCATCAGAAACTCCCGAGGACAGACGACAAGATGTATGATTGAGTTTTTCCTGCACACAAATATGGAATATTAGATTTAAAACAAGATGTGCAAGGTGATCAATTCTAATCCGCGGTAGCAGTGGCTATGCGGGTCGTGATCCTCAGGGAGGGACTAGCGATGGAAGCGTTTAAGTAAGTTATCTCTTTTTTTATTTTATTTATTTAAAATGGTATTTACAATGAAGTGAGAAGAAAAGAATTGGAAACATGTGGAAGATGTGGATCTAAACTAAAATTAGAAAGAAAACTATAACCCTTATATACCTCTTCAGCCTGCTTACCTTTGATCTGTTGCAACGACTTACCTTGTCTTGGAAGGCGTTCAAGTATGGCGTATAGGATCGTCTACCTTCGCGATCTACACTATGAAAAGAAAAGACAAAAAAAACTAAAGAGAGGCTTGTTCATCTCCATAGGCCATCAAGGGCACTTTCTCTTGGTTAGGCAGTCTCGAAGCGACCAGTTCTCACGGTGTGCAAGACATCAGAGAAAGAAACAATGACATAAAATAAAACAGAAGAACAACGATAGAACAAAAATAGAGACACAAGAATAAAATAAAAAGAACAAAGACAAACTCGAGTCGATTCAATTAACAATAGAGGAAAAGTAAAACTTACACCGCTGTCACCTTAGTACAAGTATGAACTCCTTCCTCCATGAAATCATCTTCTCCTCTCAGTTACAAAAATTACAAAAGGAAATGAAAATAAAAACCTAAACTAAACTACAAGTTAGCCTAAGAAAACCCTAAAATTTTTGCTCTGTAGTTTGCTGTGTGCCCTTCTCTGTTGCTCTGCAGGGGTATTTATAGGCTCTGGAAGAAGTAGAGTCTCAGTACAACTTTGTCCTGCAACTTGTTATCATGTTGATCACCGAATATGTCTTATCTACGGATTGAATTGGAAAGTTTGATCAACATAAGAGTTGTAGGTCTTCCAGTCTTCTTTCTGGCGCATCTTGTATCATCAGATTGAATATCTTTAGCAAATGTTATGATCTGAATACTAAAATGTGTACAGTCTGAATCCGAATTTTTTTTGAATTTTTATCTTTGCACTCTTCTCCTTTTATCTTCATCCTGCAAGTATTTAGGGTTGAATAGAAGTCTATCCTTCCCTCTTCTTTTGGTATTTGCAACTATTGCCCTCAGTAATTGCAACTTTGACATTTGATAATTGTAACTTTTGCATTGGGCTTTTAAACATGGGCTTTTGGGCTTCTTTTAAGGCTTTATTCTTTTATTTTTATTCTCAAGGCCTACACACAATAAATAATAAAATATTAGTAAATGTGCAGAATTATAAGAATAAATATGAAAATGTGATAGTAAATGTATTGAAAATTATGCACTTTTTACTACCTATCACACCCCCACACTTATCTTTTTGCTCGTCCTCGAGTAAAAATCAAAAAGAAAAAGAAAAACTAACTATAGCTAACTCACTTTCGTAGGAATCACGGTTGCACTTAGCACGTGCAACAAGCCATTAAACCCCTAGGTTACCCTAGGGACGAGTGTTGTCTCCGTGAGGGTTTTCAGCGGATTACACCCACAAAATCCATTAAAAAGGAAAATATTTGAATACGTTGAAGAGACTAAGTAATCTATAAGTTTTTAGGATCATCATTTTTATTCATTCTTAAACTAGTCTATATATAGTAAATTGTTATACATTTTAGGTAAGGATCAAAATTGAATTTTTTGATAGTCTTTTTCGTTACTAAAAATCATATGCATCCTTGTAAATGTTTGCTAGGATTCCTTAACTTGGACTCTCATGCCTCTTTATTATTATTATTATTTTTTATAACTCATCTAATTTTCTTTCGTGTAATTATCAAGGCTTCTTGAGGCCTCATACCTAACTAATTGACTATTAGATGTGTTAATATAATATTTTTTTTCTTTTTTTTTAACATGTATAAACTCATCTAATTTTCTTTCGTGTAAGTATCAAGGCTTCTGAGGCCCTCATATCTAACTAATTGACTATTAGATGTGTTAATACCTATATTATATTTCTTAGTTTTCTTAGGCTTTCTAATCCACCCCATATAGCGAACTTAAAGTCGGTGGCTCCCAAACCGGTCGGCTTTAGGGCACCGGTGAGAAAACACCCCGCGGACTTAAGGATTCGAGTGAACTAGGCCACAAAACTAAGGGCTTTATTTCATAAATCATCTTTAGGCGTGAATACTTATGCTTCTTGAAGCCATATGTATCCAGCTTAATCAGCGCATTTCCTTTTTTTTTATTGTTATAGGGCACAAGAGTCTTTGTCTTAGAATCCTAGATATGTAAATGTATTAGGTACGCACATTTCATTAGGTAAAAAATCAAGACTAATTACTTATTCAATTCTCCTCCTATACCTAAAAATTCAACAATTTATTTATTTTGACCAAGTTTTTAGAAATCCTAATCATGATTTTCCTAATTCTTAAGACTATCTTAGATTTCTTTAAAAAGATAAGTCAAAATATTGTCCCTGTTTTCCTGGCAACGGCGCCATAATGTTGATTGAGATTTTTCTGTACACAAAATAAAGTATTTTAGATTTAGAACAAAATGTGCAACGTGCTCAATTCGAATCCGTGGTAGCAGTGGTTATGCGGGTCGTGATCCTCAGGGAGGGAACTGCGATGGAAGCGTTTAAGCAAGTTATCTCTTTTTTTTATGTATTTTCTTATTAACAAGGGTATTTACAATGAGATGGAAGAAATAGATTGGAGAAAGGTGGAGTTGGTGATCTATACTAAAGAAATAGAAGAAAGGAAGAAGACTATAAAATACATACCAACCTCTTCAGTCCTACTTACCTTTGATCCTTTTGCGACGACTTACTTTGCTTTGGAAGGCATTCAAATATGGCGTATAGGATCTTCCACCTTCGCGATCTACACTACAAAAGAAAAGACTAGCAAGAGAAGGCTTGTTCATCTCCATAGGCCATCAAGGGCACTTCGTCGGCTAGGCAGTCTCGAAGCGACCAGTTCTCACGGTTTGCAAGACATCAGAGAAAGAAACAATGACATAAAACAAAAATAGAAGAACAACGATAGAACAAAAATAGAGACACAAGAATAAAATAAAAAGAACAAAGACAAACCTCGAGTCGATTCAATTAACAATAGAGGAAAAGTAAAACTTACACCGCTGTCACCTTAGTATAAGTATGAACTCCTTCCTCCATGAAATCATCTTCTCCTCTCAGTTATAAAATTACAAAAGGAAACGAAAATAAAAACCTAAACTAAACTACAAGTTAGCCTAAGAAAACCCTAAAATTTTTGCTCTGTAGTTTGCTGTGTGCCCTTCTCTGTTGCTCTGCAGGGGTATTTATAGGAGCTGGAAGAAGTAGAGTCCCAGTACAACTCTGTCCTGCAACTTATTATCATGTTGATCACCGAATATGTTTATCTGTAGATTGAACTGGAAAGTTTGATCAACATAAGAGTTGTAGGTCTTCCAGTCTTCTTTCTGGCGCATCTTGTATCATCGGATTTGAATATCTTTAGCAAATGTTATGATCTGAACACTAAAATGTGTACAGTCTGAATCCGAATTTTTTTTGAATTTTTATCTTTGCACTCTTCTCCTTTTATCTTCATCCTGCAAGTATTTAGGGTTGAATAGAAGTCTATCCTTCCCTCTTCTTTTGGTATTTGCAACTATTGCCCTCAGTAATTGCAACTTTGACATTTGATAATTGTAACTTTTGCATTGGGCTTTAAACATGGGCTTTTGGGCTTCTTTTAAGGCTTTATTCTTTTATTTTTATTTCTCAAGGCCTGCACACAATAAATAATAAAATATTAGTAAATGTGTAGAATTATAGGAATAAATATGAAAATGTGATAGTAAATGTATTGAAAATTATGCACTTTTTACTACCTATCACACCCCCACACTTATCTTTTTGCTCGTCCTCGAGTAAAAATCAAAAAGAAAAAGAAAAACTAAACTAGCTAACTCACTTTCGTAGGAATCACGGTTGCACTTAGCACGTGCAACAAGCCGTTAAACCCCTAGGTTACCCTAGAGGACGAGTGTTGTCTCGTGAGGGTTTTCAGCGGATTACACTCACAAAATCCATTAAAAAGGAAAATATTTGAAATACGTTTGAAGAGACTAAGTAATCTATAAGTTTTTAGGATCATCATTTTTATTCATTCTTAAACTTAGTCTATATATAGTAAATTGTTATCCATTTTAGGTAAGGATCAAAATTGAATTTTTGTATAGTCTTTTTCGTTACCAAAAATCATATGCATCATTGTAAATCTTTGCTAGGAATTCCTTAACTTGGACTCTCATGCCTCTTTATTATTATTATTATTTTTTTATAACTCATCTAATTTTCTTTCGTGTAAGTATTAAGGCTTCTTGTAGCCCTCATACCTAACTAATTAACTATTAGATGTGTTAATATAATATTTTTTTTCTTTTTTTTAACATGTATAACTCATCTAATTTCTTTCGTGTAAGTATCAAGGCTTCTTGAGGCCCTCATACCTAACTAATTGACTTTTAGATGTGTTAATACATATATTATATTTCTTAATTTTCTTAGGCTTTCTAATCCACCCATGTAGCGAACTTAAAGTCGATGGCTCCCAAACCGGTCGGCTTTAGGGCACCGGGTGAGAAAACACCCGCGGACTTAAGGATTCGAGTGAACTAGGCCACAAAATTAAGGGCTTTATTTCATAAAATCACCTTTAGGCGTGAATACTTATGCTTCTTAAGGCACATGTATCCAGCTTAATCAGCGCATTTCCTTTTTTTTTTTATTTGTTATAGGGCACAAGAGTCTTTGTCTTAGAATCCTAGATATGTAAATGTATTAGGTATGCACATTTCATTAGGTAAAAATCAAGACTAATTACTTATTTAATTTCTCCTCCTATACCTAAAAATTCAACAATTTATTTATTTTGACCAAGTTTTTAGAAAACCTAATCTTAGATCCCCGGCAACGGCGCCAAAATTTTGATTGAACTTTTTACCTGCACACAAAATAAACAATTTTAGATTTAAAGAACAAGTTGTGCAGTGCTCAATTCGAATCCGCGGTAGCAGTAGCTATGCGGGTCGTGATCCTCAGGGAGGGACTAGCGATGGAAGCGTTTGTAAGTTATCTCTAAAATTTTTTTATTATTTTAATGTTAAGTTAGGAAGAAAGAAGATAGAGAAGAAGAAATGATATTTACAATGGAAGAAAAGAAATTGAGAATGTGGTATTGTGAGATCTAAACTAAAGAAATAAAAGAAAGCAAACTACACATACATACCTCTTCAGTCTGCTTACCTTTGAACCGTTGCGACGATTTACCTTTTCTTGGAAGGGTACAAGTACGGCGTATAGGATCGTCTGCCTTCTTGATCTACACTATGAAAATAAAGGACAAACTATGAAGACTTGTTCATCGCCATAGGCCATCAAGGGCTCTTCTTCGGCTAGGTAGTCTCGAAGCAATTGGTTCTCATGGTGAGCAAGACATTAGAGAAACAACAATAGAAGAAAACAAAAGCTGAGATACACAAGAATCAACAAGAATAAAAGAACATAAACATAATAAAAAAGAACGAACCTCGATTCGATTTATTTAACAATGGCGGAAAAGCAAAACTTACACCGATTGTCACCCTCAGTACAAGTAGATTTCCTTCCTCCATGAAAACATCATCTCCTCTCAGTTTACAAAAAGGAAAAATAGAAATTACAAAAGAGAAAAGAAAATCTAAACTAGAAGAAGAAAGCCTAAAACCCTAGATTTGGCCCTCTGGCTCTGCCTCTGGACGCTTTCTCGGTTGCACTGCAGGGGTATTTATAGGCGCAGAAGGAGGGTAGAGTCCGGATAGAAGTCGACCACGAAAGCTGTTCCCTGGAGTCATCCAATTTGCCGCGGAAACGCGGCTTGGGCTGCGTTTCCGCGGCCATACAGTGTCGGTTAGCCACGCGCTTTGGCGCGTGGCTTCTCCTGGTCCGTCCATCTGGTCGTTTCCTTCTGGAAGCTGCATCCTGGCTCTTAATCTTTGGATTTGGATATAACTTGGGAATCAAGTTACCTAGATCGAAATCTTTTATCCACGAATTTGTGATCTTAAATTCTCCTTCTTTGGCTTTTATCCTCATCTGCAAGTTTTTAGGGTTGAATAGAAGTCTATTCTTCCCTCTTCTTTAATATTTGCAACTTTGGCCCTTGTGTATTTGCAATTTTGGCAATTAATATTTGCAACTTTTACATTGGGCTTGAATATGGGCTTTTGGGCTTCTTTTAGGCTTTATTTCTTTATTTTAATATTTCGAGGCCTGCACACAATAAATAATAAAATATGAGTAAATGTGCAGAATTATATGAATAAATATGAAAATGTGATGGTAAATGTATGTATAAAAATGCACTTTTCACTACCAATCACACCTCCACACTTATCTTTTTGCTCGTCCTCGAGTAAAAATCAAAGAAAAAGAAAAGAAAAATTAATCTAACCTAACTCACTTTCGTAGGAATCACGGTTGCACTTAGCACGTGCAACAAGTCGTTAAACCCCTAGGTTACCCTAGAGGACGAGTGTTATCTCGTGAGGGTTTTCAGCGGATTACACCGACAAAATCCATTAAAAAGGAAAATATTTGAAATACGTTTGAAGAGACTAAGTAATCTATAAGTTTTTAGAATCATCATTTTTATTCATTCTTAAACTTAGTCTATATATAGTAAATTGTTATCCATTTTAGGTAAGGATCAAAATTGAATTTTTGTATAGTCTTTTTCGTTACCAAAAATCATATGCATCCTTGTAAATCTTTGCTAGGAATTCCTTAACTTGGACTCTCATGCCTCTTTATTATTATTATTATTTTTTATAACTCATCTAATTTTCTTTCGTGTAATTATCAAGGCTTCTTGAGGCCCTCATACCTAACTAATTGACTATTAGATGTGTTAATATAATATATATATATATTTTTAACATGTATAACTCATCTAATTTTCTTTCGTGTAAGTATCAAGGCTTCTTGAGGCCCTCATACCTAACTAATTGACTATTAGATGTGTTAATACATATATTATATTTCTTAGTTTTTAGGCTTTCTAATCCACCCATGTAGCGAACTTAAAGTCGGTGGCTCCCAAACCGGTCGGCTTTAGGGCACCGGGTGAGAAAATACCCCGCGGACTTAAGGATTCGAGTGAACTAGGCCACAAAACTAAGGGCTTTATTTCATAAAATCACCTTTAGGCGTGAATACTTATGCTTCTTGAGGCACATGTATCCAGCTTAATCAGCGCATTTCTTTTTTTTTTATTTGTTATAGGGCACAAGAGTCTTTGTCTTAGAATCCTAGATATGTAAATGTATTAGGTATGCACATTTCATTAAGGTAAAAATCAAGACTAATTACTTATTCAATTTCTCCTCCTATACCTAAAATTCAACAATTTATTTATTTTGACCAAGTTTTTAGAAATCTTAATCATGATTTTCCTAATTCTTAAGACTATCTTAGATTTCTTTCAAAAGATAAGTCAAAATATTATCCTTTTTTTTGTTAGTTTGTACCTGTTATTATGTTAGTAAAACCTACCCCCCACTTATCTCATGCATTGTCCTCAATGTATGAATTATGCATATATGCATGAAAAAGAAGAAGGGAAGGCAGAAGTTACCTAAGGTGGTGGTTCCGGTGGTGGTCTAATTGGGCCAAGCGTTGCAACCCAATCAAGATAATGTGGTAGTTCACGGGACCTACCTTTATTGACCTCTTTTCTATTTATATGTTTACAGTCCCCAGTACGAATAGGATCATGGAAGATCCTCTCGTGAAACTTACTTTCTTTACATGACCAGTCCTGGAAAATCATCACAGAGTCATGGTCTATACCTATGTCCAACAAAAAAATGTGACTTGGTAGAATGGTTGACTTAGACTCAAGAATGATATGTTCAGGAACGAATACTGACTCAGGAAAGAAACTTAAATCAAGTAAGGGTTCAGGAGTCGAGCTTGTTTCAAGAAGTGTGTCCAAGTCAAGAAGTTGAAACTCAAGTCCACAATCATCTTCCCACAATGGAATGTGACTCAATATTGGTGATTCAAGTTCAGGAATGATAGGTGTGGGAATGAAATCTGACTCTAAAAGATTACCTAAGTCGGGTAACAAAACAGGAGTCAATATTGATTCGGGAATTTGAACTTGATCACAGATTTGAGAATCAAAGTCACATATCTCATTCGGTTCAATATCATAAAAATGAGAACTTACCAATTTGTCAATGGACTTTCAAAAGTATGAAATTGGTCAAGTTCAATATGATGATCATCAAAAATGGGTGATTCAATTTCATGATCTATGGGTACGGGGAATAAATGTTGGCTCAGAAAATTGGTCCAATTGGGTAAGGATACCAGAGTCAACATAGATTCGAAAATGGAAACTGAATCGCAAAGTTGGGGATCGGGTTCATATTCACAATCTAATTCAATCTCATTGAAATTAAAACTAGCCAATTTGTCCAAGGATTGGGGTTGAGCAAGTTCATATTAATGTGATGAAATTGAATTTTGATTAAGGTCTTCTAGACAGAATGATTCTTGGTTCCTATCAACTTGCTCAAGAATGTTGGAAAGTCTAGAAATTTGATCATTCATTATATCTTGCAACTGATCCACTTTTTCTTCTAACCCATCGAATAGATCAATGGTGGACTGAAACCTTGGTGATGTGGGAAAAGACGTATATGAAGATAATGGTTGAACAGGTGGTTGACCATATGGCTCAGGGGTGTTGAATCCCCATTGACTCTGTGAAGAGTAGTGATGATTATTCCAATCTTGTTCATAGTATTGGGACTGGGGCATGTAATGATTCGGATAAGACCAATCTGGCACACTAGGTGGTCAAAGTTATGATATGCCGGGTTGGTAATATCCGAATAAGAGGTTGGTGTGTAATATGGATTCTCATTAAAGTTGAAAAACTTGTTGTTATAGGCCATATCACACAAACACAAACAAAGAAAAAGAAAACAAACAAATAAGCAAACAAAAAGAAAAAAATTCTAACCTAAGTTAGGGTATAGACCTATGACCTAGACGACTCCTAACTGGTTAGACTGTCCACGGGAGGTAGGGTGCAGACTTTGACCACAAGTTAATCAGCCAGGTCAGGGCAAGATTGGTGGGAGGTTTTCCGTCAAAGACGTTCCTTAATTAAATAACCACCAATCTTCGGGCTTTCGGCCCTCAATCCCCTTCCTAGACACTGATTTGACAAGAGTCAAATTCCAACACCGTTCCCCCTTAGGATAATCTTCTAATTGAGTCCGAGATGTTCCTAGGCCAACGTCTAGTCAATTTTTATTTAGGGTTAGGGTTGTGAGTGCAACGGAGATGATTTGTGGGCCAAGGAAGGGTGATGAAATCCCCACCTTATGTTATTTATGGGTTATGCCCTTAAATTTTTTTTTGTGTACGTGTAAAGCAGTAGACAAATATTCACTCAAAGTAGAAAATCAGCCAAGGGTGCTTCCTAGTCTATATGCAATGCGAACGTACCTTGTCTCCAGCACTCTTCAACAGTAAAAATAAATGAATTGAAAAGACACGTGCCTAAAATGCAAACGTCTAATCAATTTTTATCTTTTTCCACAAGTATTTTACTGTTGATTAATTAGCAGTATACAGGTTTATCACAGAACAAATATAACAGAGCTGACAAATCAAATTTCAGATTGCAGCAACCTGCAGAAAATTCAGTAAGTAGTTATCTACTACTGCCGCGGATCCGCGGCTATTGCCGCGTTTGCGCGGCAAGGTAGTAGTCTCTGCTGCTCTGCCTTCCAAGGCAGAGGCACAGAGTTGCTATATGTCCTTGCTGCTGTTTCCTGCTCTCCAAACCTGCAAACAGAAAGAATTAGTTAATTTTTTTTTTTAGAGATAAACTTACCGTCTCTCCCCGGCAACGGCGCCAAAATTTTTGATTGAGTTTTTCCTGCACACAAAATATGGAATATTAGATTTAGAACAAGATGTGCAAGGTGCTCAATTCTAATCCGCGGTAGCAGTGGCTATGCGGGTCGTGATCCTCAGGGAGGGACTAGCGATGGAAGCGTTTAAGTAAGTTATCTCTTTTTATTTATTTATTATTTAAAATGCTATTTACAATGAAGTGAGAAGAAAAGAATTTGGAAACATGTGGAAGATGTGGATCTAAACTAAAATTAGAAAGAAAACTATAACACTTATATTACCTCTTCAACCTGCTTACCTTTGATCTGTTGCAACGACTTACCTTGTCTTGGAAGGCGTTCAAGTATGGCGTATAGGATCGTCCACCTTCGCGATCTACACTATGAAAAGAAAAGACAAACTAAAGAGAAGGCTTGTTCATCTCCATAGGCCATCAAGGGCACTTCTTCGGTTAGGCAGTCTCGAAGCGACCAGTTCTCACGGTTTGCAAGACATCAGAGAAAGAAACAATGACATAAAACAAAAATAGAAGAACTACGATAGAACAAAATAGAGACACAAGAATAAAATAAAAAGAACAAAGACAAACCTCGAGTCGATTCAATTAACAATAGAGGAAAAGTAAAACTTACACCGTTGTCACCTTAGTACAAGTATGACCTCCTTCCTCCATGAAATCATCTTCTCCTCTCAGTTACAAAAATTACAAAAGGAAACGAAAATAAAAACCTAAACTAAACTACAAGTTAGCCTAAGAAAACCCTAAAATTTTTGCTCTATAGTTTGCTGTGTGCCCTTCTCTGTTGCTCTGCAGGGGTATTTATAGGAGCTGGAAGAAGTAGAGTCTCAGTACAACTCTGTCCTGCAACTTGTTATCATGTTGATCACCGAATATGTCTTATCTGCGGATTGAATTGGAAAGTTTGATCAACATAAGAGTTGTAGGTCTTCCAGTTTTCTTTCTGGAGCATCTTGTATCATCAGATTTGAATATCTTTAGCAAAAGTTATGATCTGAATACTAAAACGTGTACAGTCTGAATCCGAATTTTTTTTGAATTTTTATCTTTGCACTCTTCTCCTTTTATCTTCATCCTGCAAGTATTTAGGGTTGAATAGAAGTCTATCCTTCCATCTCTTTTGGTATTTGCAACTATTGCCCTCAGTAATTGCAACTTTGACATTTGATAATTGTAACTTTTGCATTGGGTTTTAAACATGGGCTTTTGGGCTTTTTTTAAGGCTTTATTCTTTTATTTTTATTTCTCAAGGCCTGCACACAATAAATAATAAAATATTAGTAAATGTGCAGAATTATAGGAATAAATATGAAAATGTGATAGTAAATGTATTGAAAATTATGCACTTTTTACTACCTATCAATGTACTAGCAGAACATCTCCCTGAAGCATAACCTCGCTGTTCCTGAGGTCAGTCTCCCATCCAAAGACTCAACTGTTCTGAGATCACTCCTCCTTCCGAGACCATCACTATCACGAAGTTGATTCTTCCTGTCCCGGGAAAGACAGATGCATCAACCAACCTCTTTCATCACCATTGGATTCATGGCCTCGTTTCAAACATGCAACAACTCTTATCCCACGCAGACTGTTAAAGAAGATAGCAAGAATCACTCCTGCAATTAAGATCATAATTTAGGCTCTTACGAAGAAATCTAAACGTGCAAATCATGCGGTAATGAAAATCCCTGTATGAGTCGTGCTACCAGTAACGATTTTCAGTGTACTTATACACTAGTAGTCAGGCATTGAAAAGAAGAAGGTCCAAACTCTCGACTGAAAGAAATACAAATTATTTCTTACTATACCAGAGATTGTAAGCAGAATTCTAGGTCTGTCAAGTCCACTATAACCCATTGAAAATAGTGAATTCTCTCCCTCCTCCCATTATTTTTCTCAAATTGGATTTTCATATAAAATCTTATGTCTTAACTTGCTCTTTGTATGAATCTCTGTGTTACTTTCATTTCCCACGTTGCGAGATTGACTGCTCGATCATTCCCATCAGAAAATCTCCACCGCATTTACCCTTTTAAAAACACCCTAATCTTAATACTAACTAAAAGATTCTGATATCTTAGTCGTTCAAAAGAACAATCCATGATTACCACATGGTTAATTTTAGCATATTCTCGAAATCTTCATGTTTCTTTGTTAGGAAAGTAAATGCGAGCCCATTATGCCTGTTATACCTTTCTTTCACCATCTCCCAAATCTAAAATTGTATATTTCCAATTTAAGCAGGCCTATAACTCGAAGCTAGGAGATAGATTCATCAAACTCAAAGTTCATTGAGGCCATATTAATGAAAGATTTGAACAACTCATTCCTGTTTGCAAATGACAATCGACCAGTATTCTGTTACTAACACAAAAACATAGGGTGACATAAAATCTCCCAATTAATCTCCTACTGCCTTTTTTTTCTTTTGATAATGTCCATAACCCATACATAAATAGAAAATATAAGAAATAAAAATATATTCACATGTTGCATATAGTACTAGGAGTGAGAACCTCTTGGCAAAGTTTAGTCATAAAAGAAGGCAAATTAGAGAGCCATATCTTCTCATCCTCTTGTCCAGTAGTCACTGAAACCATTGAAGCATCAGCCACGAGATTGCCTACTACTCTATATTTATGTTTAGGGTAAATTATAAAAAGATCGAAGAAAATATAGATGGAGATAATACGACAAGATATATAGGCTAAAGGTCTTAGTGAAGGCATATTGCTCGATAGGAATGAGTGAAGAAAGTTAATCCATGTGCCCGATCCGGCGTAATTCTCTTTTAGTTCATATAACCAGGGGCGGAACCAGGAAAAAAATTGGAGTGGGCTGCAATTTTTTATAACATATACTTATGAATTATATGAATTTATCAAAAAAATAAAACAGTATTCTCCACTATATCAGAAGTGGAACTAGAAATAAATTTGCTAAAAAAAGTCAAAATAGAAAGGGGTCTAACACAATATATGAAAAAGAACAAAAATAATAATGAGTTTATGCCTATATCTTAAAAAAAATGGGCGGGCTGTAGCCCGGCCCAGCCCACTAATGGGTCCGCCCATGCATATAACCTACCCCAAATACTTAAGACAAATGGCTTAGGTGGTGTTGTTGTTGTTGTAAATTGTAGGAGACCGCATGTATAATTGATCATGTCGCACTTGTAGATAC